>OX457044.1:8242672-8461843 GCA_949752735.1 Lumbricus terrestris
CGGACTATGTAGACATATCGCCTAAAGACGATAGGCCACACGGCGAAGGCGTAGGCGCAATAGGCAAGCGTGGATGCATGCCAGCTAGACAGCCGCCGGCGTGCGTGGACGAAATATACGATGACAGGCAGGCAAACAGAGAGACGGACACGCAGACGGACAAACAGAGACAGAAAGCGGCAACGCGCGTCATACGGGGAAATGTCCAGTCAAAATCTCAAAAATATGACATCAATATAGCATTAATTTAATAATTAAATAATTGCAAATTAATTGCTGTTAATGGAAAACTAAAGCTATGAAGTTTCTTAAGTGTTCCTATTTTCTTCTTCGATGGCCAGCATTTGGGATGATCCGGGATATAACGGGTTTGGTTTAGATGTAAAGAGTTAGCAGTTATAAATTGTGTTCAGCAGATGGCGCTGTCTTGCAGTATAATTGCATCCTGTAGACGTATGCCGTATTGAAGCAATTAGGCATAAGGATATTATACCACACTCTGGATTACTTTAGACTCAATTGATGTTCGGCAGCATCCATTTGGCGTAAAGTGCATGCAACTGAAGACGTCGTAATTGGTCTTTTCATGTAGGACTAGGCAGGGGCCGATCCAGGAGAGCAATCCGGCCATGGCCTCCCCATTCCAAATTTCCATGGAACGTGGGCTCCCCATCCATGGTCGCCCAAAAGATATTTTGCAGGGAGTCAGTCATGGCCAGGAGAATTAATATATAAATGTAATTAAAATCTAAGCATCTCACACAATTGCATTGTCTTAATATATAAAGCAATGAAAAGAAACAAACTTTCAACAGTGTTCGACGATGATTTATGGCATACAATGTTTGTTATTCGTGTATATATTCTTTAGTAAAATGTAAAAATATTAACACCAATAAACACAATTGTAACTAATAACAACTAACTATTATTTACAAAGCAAGTTAACACTAACAGCAGTATTAGGGATTTTTTTCCCAGATGCAAAAAATTTCAGGGGCAAAACTTGTTAAGTTTTGAATTTAATCTATATGTGCAAGAAACTGCGATGAATGATCACACATGTTTACTTCTTGTTCTTATTTATTCCTTGCTATGTTTCATTCAGTGGTTGGAAGTATTTTATTTACTGTAGTCTTAAAAATAATATAATAAGGTGAGGTCTATTCATACTTTAACTTGGAATTATTTTAGCATTGTGTGCTTCATATTATAAATACATTAATACTTTTTTAAATACTTTTGTTTGCCATTAAAAACAGCTAATAGAGCAATGTTGCATGCTGTATGCACTAACCCTACAATAACTATTATTCACTATTATTATTTATGGAGAAAGTCTCTGGTTATGGCCCTCAGCCACGCATAACATACATCCATAACATAGCCATAATGTCATAGATATATATATATATATAAGATATAATTAATTATGTATAATATTATATATGCAGTCTACCAAGCAGCATTTGCAATGAACTTTGTCAACCAACTGTCCATTGTCAGTGTGTGCCTTCACTTCAATCTGAGACTCAAATGTAAGCTTATCGCACAATTGCATTTTGAAATAAAAACTTTGGAAACCACTTTCACGAACAAGAGTTTGATCTATACTTCAAAGCTAAAATGGGCGATCGCGCCTTTCGCGTCGCAGGCCCACGCGCCTGGAACAGTCTTCCATCAACTATTCAGGAAATCAAAATTGAATCAACTTTTAAAAAACAATTGAAGCTGCACATTTGACATTATGCGTGTAAAGCATCCTAGAAGTGGCTTGCCTCTGACGATGCTATATAAATTGTCTGAATTACATTACATTACAATACATTTCAAAGGTCAACCTTGCCAAATCCACAAGATGTGAATGAGATATTGTAGCCCTTTAAAAATTTTAATCCATCAGTTTGTGTTTGCTAAATGATCTTTTTGCAGAAGCTACCACTGATGGAATTGTCAACAGTAGGCTCATGCGTTACCTGACACACATTTGGAAATAACTCCGAAGGATTTTTTTATATTATGTTAAACGTTCAACAGGTTCAATGGGCACATCCAAAATTTGCCTTTTATAGGCCTACCAATGGTAAATGTTCAATTTCTGTTACAAAATCCTGACCATTAAGGAATGCAGGATAAAGCTAGAGCTTTTCCTGCCAAATTACATGTAGGCCTAGGCCTAGGCTTATACATAATTAGATTTAGACATTTGCACAAGAATTAAACCCCTAGCTAGAGTTAAATAAAATATGCAAAAAATTGAAAAACTTTGATTGCAAGCTCCTCCTAGCCCCTGAAAATGTACGGCCAATTTCTAAATCTGTGCGTTCTTGGGGGCTTAACCCTCTAGCCCTGATAAATTCCGCCCATGCCTATAAGAGCGCATTTCTTGTATGCTATGCTGTGTATACTGAATTTTTTCAGCAATCTGATACAATCCTGTTAAAATGAGTGTAACTTACTCTTAATATTTGCACAAATACTATTTTTGTTCAACTGAATAACCTCTCCAGCGCTATCTTTCAAATTTGAAACTGTCAAATTTCAGACTGTTTTGGTTTTGTTATTTGAACATCTGAACACCTAGTAAAACAACATCGTTACTACATGACTTTCAGATTTTGGCCCCCGCAATTTATTAGTTCTTGGCTGGTTTGTGTGCCATTTTGTTATTATTTAACTGCAAAGTGTGTCCTGCAGGTCAGCAATTCAGGGCCATCTTAGGAAACAGGTATAAGCTGATTCTAGTGCAGAAAAGTCAGCTCATGTAATATAATTATACTCATGTCTGAAGTTAATCACTATATAACCCAACAACTGCAGACCTAAGCTGCTGGACTCGATACATAGGTTACAGATATTATTAATATTGTATTGTAAACATTCTTGGTGTTCCTTTCCGTTGCTTTCAATGCACCGCCATAATTAATTAATATTGCATCTGCTTTTTATCTTCTATTGTTACCCCAATGAATTTTCTGGTAAATAGGACCCACTAGCGGGATCATTCCCTTCGGGTAGCCTATTGGTTCTGCCACACTCAGTATTGGTTGCTTACCTGTCCATATAATCGCAAATGTTAACTCGCAATCAATCACTGTGTGTACTATCCTGTAAGCAAAATTGTCTGCTTGTCTTTGGTTTTTTTGGTGGATCAATAAACCAATTGAATTGAATTGAAATTGAATTAATATTGTATTGTATATATTTTTTATCAGTACTGAACAAAGTGAGCAATTTTGCTAAAATGACATCTCACAAGGGCACTGTTGCAGTGTGGAAACTTCAAAAAACTATTTTTAAAGTATAGTCTTTATTTATTGAGATCTTATGGCACTCTTATAAGCACTGAAAGTACAGCTATTTTTGCTAAGATAACAGCTAAAATGCTACCATTGCAATGTGAAAGTTCAAAAAGTTTCTGATGGAGAGGTGCGTATCCCCCTCCCCATACCCCTCCCCCACCACTCTCGGCGCTACGCGCCTCATGATTGTCCTTCAGACGGTCCATAATCTACCCCTCCAGAAATCTCAATCCTCCCATAGAAGGGGACTAAATTAAACTTTGGTTTCGGCCAAACGACTAAAAAAATCCGACCCAATCCCAATTTTTTTGGGCCCCCTTCGAAAATTCCTGGATCCGCCCATGGGACTAGGCCCAATGTAGTCTACATTGTAAATGTACACCTACAATGTTCATGGTTTGCTCAGACTTTTGTCCTACTCTCAATTATTGATCTTCAGTCACATTAGATGTAGACCCTATAGGCCTAGATAAGCAGGTTAAACCGTTAGTTTACGTTGCTAAACTATGGGTCTATTTAACAAGAACATAGCCACGGGAATACTGGGTTATTTCCGTATGCACGGCTTGAGATTAGCGAACTAAACTAGGTATAACGTTACTCCAATTCCGAGGTAGGAGTACGCCGGTGTCGCGTGACAGAGTCTCTCCCCTAAAAGTCTCCCCCGGAGACTTTATTTCGAAACAGATTCTCCCCCTGGAGGGTCTGTTCCAGAATAAATTCGCCCCCCGGAGAGTATATTCTGAAATAAAGTCCCCGTGGGGGGAGAGGATATATCCGCCGTCCACGAAATAAAGTATCCCCCATTCAGCGTAAAAATGGCTACAGTTGCATCAAATTTAGAGATGAACAGACTAAACCGTTAGTTTACGTTGCCAGATTATATAACAAGAAAACATATATTACTTTTACTTCAGAAAATTTCTTCCAATACAGAGTTTTAGCCAGGGGAGACTCTGTTTCAGGGGGAGACTTTGTATCGGGGGAGACTTTATTTCATGACACCGGCTACTCCTATTGTGAACAATAGACGGCCGACGTTAGCTGGACAGCGCGAACAATAGGCAGCCGTCGACATTTCCCTGTGGCCCATCTTTAGGTCTGAATCTGTTTACCCCACGCTGGCACAGACCGCATATAAATATCTTTCACGCATGCGCGCTCAGTTAGGCCTAGAGGATCCTGTGTGGCCGAGTGGGTTGTAGCCCGCTCGCCGCGCCAGCGGAGCGGGTTCGATTCCCCGGTCGGATCTTTACATACTGCGGGTGGCTCGATCGCAATATAAACGTGGAGTCGTCGCTGAAATCATCTTCGATATGAAAAAGAGTCGTTAAACCCATACATTTCATTTTTTTCGCGCTCAGTTATAACCTATTGAATTGGGGGGAAGAGCAAGCGTCATGCATCGTCGGGTGCAAGGAATGTGTAGATTAGTTATTCTCGTTGCTATTTTTTCTCGTGCATACATTCCAGTGGCTATATCGGGAATTGCTAAGTCGCGTTTAGGCACTATACGTGATTACCTTATGCCGTGTCATGTGCATACCAGCCCAGATGACTAAAAAAAGGTCATCAGAAATTTTGACGGCTGAAATGGAAACTTTTCTTGAGATTTTAGCCGATGACAAAGAAACGGTCTTCAGAAATTTTGGCGACTGAAAACTGGAAATTTTCTTCCGCAAATTCAGCCCCCCCAAAAAAACTGAAATCCTGGCACCGCCACTGGAAGTTGGGTGGGACGAACGAGCGGCCGAAGGATAATCGCGTGACATTTTGGTATTTTGCTGCGTATACATGTAGGTTCAGACTGCAAGAAGCAACAATAGGTCTACTATAGACTAATACCATTAGTACTACATAATATGTGACAATTGCCAATCGACAATATCCAAAGGAATCGAAGTTAAGGTCAATGATAAACAGGAAAATTCAGTCAAATAGTGCACAGTATATTGTTATACAGGCCTATCAAGTATAGACCTATTCACTTTGATGCGATGTTTCTTTCTGTTCTCCATCCTAACAATATTTCTCTATCTATTTCCTACTCTGCCTCTTGATTTTGAGAATGAATGGCCCAAGCGGAAGAAGAGCCAAAAGCTTTCATGCTAAAAAATATTATTTGCAAGACCAAAAAGTGGTGGTGAATTTCACCACCACTTTTAAAAGTTGTGGTGACTGGACACCACCGTCACAATAGTAAGTTACGCCTATGCCAGTATATTAATTAATCGAATGTGCATGTCACCAGTATAGCCTATTCATCAAATGTGCATGCCCTAATGTTCTAACACTTAACGATTGGTGGAAGGGACAAATGCACGGACGGGGTCCCCACTACAAACATTGAGGAGACAGTTTCCCCTGTCCCCTCCTATATCTCCGCCCATATAGGGAGACTTAAATCGTGACACGGTACACCAGCGGCCAAGACAGAACCAAAGCGAACACAAGTTGACACGATGATCGAGATGAAGCTCGCACTTTCCGTGAGGTTTCTTCTTTTGTTCTTCGCGTGGTTTAGTCTAACTGACAGCTCCATTACCTCCTATATTGACCGAGCCGTCAATACGACAGATCTCACGTCGCGAGTAGTGTTCTAGTCCTGCGCTATCAAGTCTTGCTATGTTCAGCGCATTGTTTCCTTGCTTTGCGCCGCTGCCGCTTCTCCTTAAGCTGCACCATCCTTTGAAGCTATTGACCGAAATAAATTTTTTTGGGAAAATTTCTCGACTTATCAAAAGCATTTGATACTGTCGACCATGTAATACTTGTTAATAAATTGCAAAACTATGGCATAAGAGGATCTCCCATCCTTTGGTTTAAAGACTACCTAAATAATCGATTACAGCAAGTCAAACACAATGATTCCTACTCCACTTTTCAACTTATTAAATACGGAATACCACAGGGTTCTATCCTTGGTCCCTTACTATTTCTTTTACACATAAATGACCTAACTAACTCATCCTCGTAATTAGAATTCGTACTTTTAGCAGACGACTCTAACGTCTTCATATCACACACCAATTATGATGAATTACTCAAGTCATTGAATGAAGAATTTAAAAAAATTATATCTCAGTGGTTTAAAGCTAATAACTTACCACTAAACCGCAACCAATTATATTGTATTCTCCTCCCACAGAAAGATTATTCCGCATGCACAAAGAAATGTGATTATATTGATGGGTTGGAGATTCCTAAGGTAGCTTCGGTTAAATTTCAAGGTGTTTATGTGGATCAGCATCTTACTTGGAGTATTCACATCGATAAGATACCTAAGATATCTAATAAAATAGTTAAAAATATTGAAATCATTAAGAGAATATCTTACTTGCTCTCACCTGAAACTCTACTATTGACCTTATAATACTACTCCACGGTTCAGCCGTATTTTAGTTATTGTAATATGATCTGGGCTTCCAACTACAACTCTAGTCTTTATATGTTAACAATACTCCAGCAAGAAATTGTTCGAATTACAACTGTCTGTCTTTATACTGCCCATACTAACCAGCTTGATACTTATCTTGAGATTCTCAAACTTAACCAGATTACAGTATATCAGTCACGTGAATTTATGTACAAATCGCTGCATAATATCCTGCCAAATTAATTCACTAACCTGTTTAAGTCTAGTTTAGACTTTCATTCATATGAAACAAGAAATTCTCTTTCTTTAAGAACTGACTTTGCTAGAACAAACTCCCGCAAACTCTCTATCAAATGTAGCGGTCCACTTTTATGGAACAGTCTGCCTCTCCTAACATTAACCTATTTAAAATATAAGGTGACACGAAAGTTCGTTCACCGTTTTCAAAATGCGCTGTGTCAGTAACGGCTTAATATTTCTTTAACCTACAATATTTTGTCACTATATGCACAAGTCAAATGAAAGATACTGGTACAAATTCGATTATGATCGTCACAATAGAGTTTTCCTTAATCTCGCACTCCAGGTCTAGGGTAACTGATCACACTGGTATCACTCAACTTTATAACCACTGGTTTAAATAATCTTCTCTTGTATAATATTTCTGTGGGGTTATCCCAAGCTAGCCCAGTGACTATAATAATTATAACTTGCGTTACCTGGTAACTAATTAAGTTTTTGCTTTGATTAATTTCCTCATTAATTTGTGACACTAACTTGTGATGCTTTGCACAGCCTTATTCCTGTCTTATTGTGCTTGATACTAACGGACTAATAAAAAAATTATTGATCAATTGATTGTTTGATAGTTGTGGCTATACATGCTGTGTCACTGAGATCGTCACTATAGCTTGTTTTGATGCTGATATGTAAAGGATTCATAATTATGGGCTAAACGGTTTGCAGATAGCTCCAAATATAGATATGTGAAACACGAAAATGTCAAAACTGTTGCAACCAGCTATAGAAATTATGTGTGAAATTTACATTTGAAAACAAGAGTGGCGAAAACTAATAGCCTATGGCTGTCGCAATCTATTGAATGAATCGTATCAAAAGAACAAGTAAACATTTATTTTCAATTGCCATGGTGTACATGTACTAGATCGCCTCGAAATTGCTCTTACACATCTCAGAATTTTCAAAGGGTCCAGCCGACCCGTTGGCAAATCGTCAGGCGATCACAGTGGGGCTCATGACCTACAGGCTGAGAACCGCCGTCCTATGGACTTTTCTTTAGATGCCTTGACGACGCTGATTGAACCCATCATACCCATGGCTAGTGTTCTTCTCTTTGCCGACGGAGATCAGTGCACCAACTTCTTACTCATCAGTTCATTATTCCTAGACGCAAATGCTTCTGACTTCAACAGTGCCCGCTTATTCACGTAGCGGATGAACAACATGAAAGATTTTATTGATTAATTCATTATGCTTCTTCTCGGCGCTTCAGAACAGGCAAAACCACAAAGAATGAAAACTGGACCGTACAGTTCTTCTTACTAATCGACATTGCACTCTATTAGTAGGCCTATACGTACTACCTTACTATTGATTAATCTTATATATATTTCAGTAAGTCTGTGTGTTTGTTTGTTTGTGACGATGTTTGGTTGTTAGCTATGCACGGCCACAGTTTTGAAGCAATCGACCCAAATTTTTCGCAGAGGGGTCCAGGTCGACCCGACACAGGTTATTGGGGGGTCGGCAAATCTCTGCCACCATGGGGGCCAAGGTGGGGAGCGAAACCCCCAAATTTTTTTTTAAAAAACGGAGCAATTGATTTGAATTTTTTTTCCTAGATAGAGGTCCATCAGAACCCCCCGGATCAGTGGTTGGAAAATCTCTACCACTAGGGGGGCCAGGGTGCGGGGGGGTCAAAAACACTGATTTTCGCTATAAATTTTCATTCGCTTGCCACGTATAAAAGCAGTAATTTTAACCGTTTTAAAGGTGTCTAAAGTGAGGTGGAGTGGAGGTGTGGGATGGAGGTGAGGGGTGGAGGTGGTGGGGTGGGGTGGCGTAGGGAGTCGAGGGGTGGTGTTGGGGATGGGTGGGGTGGGGTGGAGTGGGGTGAGGTGTGTTCTTGGGGGGGGTTGGGGGGCCCGGGGAAGATAAATTTCTTCCGAAAACCCAAATTTCTCGGGTGGCGTACAGGTGGAGCTCGGAGTGTGACGGGGTGTCGTACGGTGTGGGAGTGGGGGCGGGGGTAGAGGTGAGATGGGGTGGGGGAGGGTGGGGAAGAATTTTTTCACGGAAACCGAAATTTCACGGGTGGCGTACCGGTGGAGCTCGGAGTGTGGTGGGGTGTGGTACGGTGTGGGGGGGGGGGGGGGTTGGGGGTGGAGGTTGGGGTGAGGTGGGGGAGGGTGGTAAAGACTTTTTTCACGAAAACCAAAATTTTACGGGCTGCGTACCGGTTGAGGTCGGAGTGTGGTGGGATGTCGTGGGGTTGGGTGGGAAAATGGGGTGGGTGGTGGGAAGAATATTTTTCGAAAACCAAAATTTAACGGGTGGCGTACTGGTTGAGGTTGGAGTGTGGTGGGGTGTCATGGGATGTGGAAGTGGACGGGGGAGAAGGAAATTCGTACCGGTGGGGGTCGGAGTGTGGTGGGGTGCTCTCGGTTGTGGGAGCGGGTTGGAGGGTGGGGTGGGAGTGGGGTGTGGGAGGGTGGAAAAGAAAATAAATTTTTCACGATAATCAAAATTTCACGTGTGCCGTACCGTTTGACGCCGGAGTGTGGTGGGGTGTGGTGGGGGTATGGGTGTTGGGGGTTCGGGGGAAGATTTTTTCCCGAAAAACCAATTTTCACGGGTGGCGTTTTGGTGGAGCTCGGAGTGCGGTGGGGTGTCGTAGGGTGTGCGGCTATGGGGTGGGGGCTGGGGTGGGGTGGGGATGGGGAAGAAATATTTTCCAGAAAACCCAGATTTTACGGGTGGCTAACCAGTGGATGTCGGAGTGTGGTGGGCCGGTGTCGTGAGGTGTGGTGGGTGGGGTCGGGGTAAAGAAGGAAGCAATTTTCGGGAGTGGTGGAGGGAGGGTGGGAGAGAGAGAGAGGGAGCGATGTAGGGAAAGAGTGATTGGCCGGGAACGGCCGAGTCCTAAAATACCCGGGCAACGCCGGGTGCCCCAGCTAGTTAATAATATTATGCTTCTTCTCGGCGCATCAGAACAGGAAACAGACACGAAGAATAAAAACGGGGCCACAGAGATCTTGCTAATCGACATTGCGCTTTATTGTAGGCCTATTGATAATATTGCATATCTGTGATTCATGTGATTTCTGTAGAATGGAGAATTTAAATGAAGACAATGAAACTGTTCCAAGTTACACTTTTGTGATCTGTAGAAAGTTATAAAAATTGTATTCAATTCTCTCTTAGTCCGGATAAGTTTAGACGGATTTTTTTCTCACAAGCTGGTGAAAACATTGAATTCAATTTCAACTCGAAAGTGTAAATATCTTAATATTAGGCCAACTGTAATTGTCACCGACGATTAGTTGTTTCTTTTCTGGGTCGTAACACAATCTTTTTGGCAGATGCATCTTCGTTTCTTCTGTTTCCGCTGCATTTGGTGAAAGAAGAATTCGATTCCACTTAAGATTGGAATCCAATAGGATCACCCTGTCATTGAATGTGTCAGCCACAAACACTCGATCGTCTGAATCGATTGACAGATATTTAGTGCTATCCAGTTCTTGTGTTTTATTTGAAGGAATAAAACGACGAATGACCATCTGTCCATCTCTGGAAACTTCGCAGATTCCCCACCTCTCTGCCTTCTTTGTTCCACTCCGTTCATCCTCTGTGAACTCTGTCCATTGGTGAAGGATGACAAAATTCCCGATGGATATTTCCACGACTTGAATGGGTTTCTTAATATCTACTGGTAACCGAATGGACCGAATAAGTTTTCTGTTTGACCCGTAAATCCATAGAGTGGACGGTGAATCATGGACCACCAACAATTGACCATCACTGGTCACTGTCAAAGTACGTTCCACGATATACTCAGTGTCCCTTTGTTTATACTCAGTTGTAATCCATTTGTTGATTTTGTATTTGTAATCAGTTTTTATTGTTATCTTCCAAATGCATTTCCCATAATAGTCATGGACGTAGAGGCAATTTTCCTTCTCACTGGATCCAATATCAACGGGTTCTTTTATCTGATATATTAAGATTTTCTTTCGAAGGTCAAATGGATCTCGGTTTTCAAAGACATAAATTGCAGTTGAAAAAATACGATTTGAATGGCAGAGGACATAGATTTCATTTCGCAGCTTAGTGACTCCGAACACTCTTGTATATTCTGGCATCTCGATATTCTTGGCGAAGTTGATGTAAATTGAGCACACCACTAAAATCAAAACAAAGTAATCATTTCTATAGGGAATACGTTCTTATTGATGTCATAATTTTATATAACTATTTGTATCATAGCCGACTGCAAATATTGATCCAGTCTTCAATTATTCATTTGTTTATTATATTTATTTTAAAATAGGCTACACTTAGAACCTTTGCTTTACACGAGAGTATACGCGGATACAGGCCTAAGGAGTGTATTCACATAGAAATTGTGCTTAGTGTACTTAGTTCCGTAAACGAGGGGTATACAGCGTGTACTGACCTCAACAAAGGAAAAAAGAAAAAATATTAAAAAATGAAGTTATCACAACAAGACAGCAATTATGCAACAAATAAAACGAGGAAATTTGCTCTTGTTATGCCGCGAGAATATCTGATGACTAAAAAAAGGTCATCCCAAATTCGCATGACTACCAAAAGCCGTCGGAAAAATCTCTGCAACACCTTAATAACATGATTTCCATTTGTCTATACCAATCATTATCTCACTTTCCATTTAAGCATTTTTCTTCCAATTCCACCGTAGACGAAACAAAACAATTTAAGTTGCTGATATAAATCTCTCTCTGTCGATAAGCTTTCACTCTCGTTATATCAACTTTTTCCAGCCATCTCTCATTTCTGCTCACTCTATAATCACAGACATAGGCCTAAACAACCTTTTCCTACAGTTTCACCTTCCTAATTTACTGTCTTCGAAATTTGATTTTATCAGCCAAGCTGGTTCATTATGTCGATCATGCTTAAATTTTATATAATATTACTAGCTGTGTTACCCGGCGTTGCCTGGGAAAATTTTGGTGTTTCGCTCCACCCCACCTAGCACCACACCGTCCCACTCCTTTTGGGTAGCCGTAGTTTTTCGCCCCTACAACATCCCATCACGCCACGCCCTTACACCGACCCACTTCCCATCTCTCACGATCAAAATAATATCCCCATGAACTTGACCTTCGCCTCATCTATGTGCTTATGTCTGGCGTATCCTCCTCCAAATCGGAAGAACACTGCTGCGTTTAACGACTTAATCGTCGTCCAAAGACATGAGATATCGCAAAGACAGTGTGAACGGCTTCGGACTGATAATGCAAAGGTTATGAAGGTTAATGGCGTCTTTACTTCGCGCTAGTCACCATATCGAAATTTAAAATGTACATATAGCTCGGGATTTAAAGCGAACTGAGAGCCGAAAATAGTCACGCTGACCTACAAATTAGCATAATAAGTTTTGTTTAATGTTTCGTTATTCAAAATGCATACGGTTTCAGAGCCTTTCTTAGGACGGATATACATACAAACCCCGCCATAGATAAAATTTCGGATTTATAGAATAGATTAGTCTGTATTGTGTGAGTTTGTGAGAACATGCCAACGGTTTTCTTGAATTGATTCCTATCGATGTTGATCATATTTGACGGTTGAATATTTTGAAACAAAACGTCTCTCAGTTGATTCGAGTCGTAGATCATCTCAAAATTTTCAAGGGCTGTTTGTGAACGACACCAGATCCAAACGACCGCAGTCCGTCTATTCAGTTGAGAGTTGACGATTTCCATGTCTTCGTCTTTAAGTTGACTGAGTCCACTAGTTTGATGTGATCTTGACTTCGTTCTGTCTCGTTGGTTAAGCAGCTGTGTGTCCATAGATTCCGCAGTCGCTGTTCCATAAAATTTCGCTCTCCCTTTTATGACAACTAAAATGAGGAAAAAGACAATATTAAGCACTTGTTTCTATGCTATTATTTCAAATAACTGGGCACTGTCTTTGACTGTTGATAGGGGTAATTTTACTAGTCTCGTCTACTGTAACGTAGGCTACAGTGTAAATGCACAGATTGGGAATAAAAGATTCTGCCGCCTCTCGACTTTTTTTCCAGCTGAAACTGCACAATGCATATTTTACAATACAATACAAAGCAAAAGAACTACAAAAATGATAACGCCTTCTTACACGGCTCAGAAAATACACACACGCCTTAACGGTTCAGCTGCAATTGTATTACACTAACTGTGGTATACCCGGCGTTCCCCGGGAAATTTAAGGGAAATTTGAGGTTTTCGCCCCCTCCACGCCACACCGATCCCCGCTCTCACCCAGTCCTCGCGTACCCCTTTCCGCACATACACACCGCCCCTCTCCGCTTCCACCCTGCTCACCGCTCCCACCGCAGCAGCCCTCGCCCACCCCTTTCGCACCCCGAAACGCTCACCGCTCCTACCTCCGGCCCACTTCCACACACGGCCCTACCCTACCCACTGCCCTCCCTACCACGCCAACACCCATCCCGACCCGGCCATAATTTACACTTCGCCCGAAACCCGCCCCTATATTTCATAGGTTCCCGGGAAACTGTGATTTTTCGCCCTTCCCAACCGCTGTGACCTCCCCGTACTCTGACCACCCAGACTCCACCGCTCTGCCGTAACAGGCGTTTCCCAGAATATTTTGGTTGATCCTTGCGTATTTTTGGTTAACCTACTCCCACAACCAAACCCGAGTTACCTGACCCGACCCTACCCGACCCGACCCGCCCCTGCAGGGCTGGGTGTGTATGTTGACTGTGCCAACGGTTTTCTTGAATTGATTCCTTTCGATGTTGATCATCTTTGACGTAGATAGTTGAATATTTTTTTAAACTGTGGTTTTTCGCCCTTCCCAACCGCTGTGACCTCCCCGTACTCTGACACAGGTCGCACACTATCTCTAGCTGCAAGGGGTTTGAGGCATAAAAGCTCCGAAACTGTATGCCTGAAAATAGCGAAATTTCGGCTTTTCGCCCCACGCAGGCCTCCGTGGTTAGGGAGATTCCACCAACCCCTTCACTTGGTGATTCTGGTGATCAATAGCTGAGAAACTGTAGTGTAGGGTATAATGCTGGACAAACAAACGCACACACAACCACGTCCACGTTCTCCTTGCTCTATGGTATATGCACTGAGAGCGCCTATGAATAACTTAGTTAATACTGTGAGTGGCGAGAATGACGTCATGATATGACGACATGGAAACTGCCATATGCTGAGTAACGGCGACGCGAGAGTTAATGTACAAGGATGAATCGCTTCTTATATCTGTACTAGCTCGGGTACCCGGCGTTGCCCGGGAAATTTAGGATTCGATCCGCTCCGGTCACAACCACACCACACAACACCCATCACACCCCCACCACACCCCACCACACCTCCCTCGACCCCCACCCTCCCACCCACCAACCTCTCCACCCCTCCACTCCCACACCCCACCCCCTCTACACCCCCTCCACCTTACCCTCCTTTCCCACCCCATCCCACTGCCCCCAATTCCTCCACCTCCCTCCACCCCTACCCGACGACCCCCCACTCTCACGCCCCACCCCTAATTCGGGTAAATGCGCAGTTACTATCCTAATTCCTATTATTCTCACCAGTATCAAACACCTACGCTGTACGTGACCTATGTGAAATTGGTGATTAATTAACCTTTCGAACTTTAATAGGCCTGTCTACATGTATGCTCCAAAATGGAGCAATGTTAGGCAATTGGCCAAAAGATCCTATTTTGTCAGCAATTTCAGCAACGTCTCACAAATGGGATCAGATTAGGAAAAGAAAAAACATTTTCCCCATGAAACAAATGCAACTTATTGTGAATTGGCTTGATCGAAAGACTAATATGCATAGCAATTGGGTTTAAAGAATAATAATATCTTCATTTAATGACTCAATCTGACACACCGCAGAATGATTACAGGTACAGGTTTTACGAAATACGGCCCACCATAGCACGACATGCAGGTCGGCTTTACAGCATTGGGTACGGTAGCTAAACACTAATGGCTTACGTGCTGGATCCAGTGGTGTAGTCCTAAAAAATGAAGTGGGGGGACGCCTGGAAATTGAAGTGGGGGAACGCCTGGAAAATTGAAGTAGAAACTGTAGCAAAAAGTGCAATCTTGCAAGAATTTTGCAAAAAGTGGGGGGACGGCGTCCCCCCGCGTCCCCGCCCCACTACACCACTGGCTGGATCACTCCTGGTTCGGACAAGCCAGAAGTGGGAGGGCTATCTTATTTTCAGCAGAATCCGAGTCAAACAACACAACAGCAAAGCGCCAATGGCAGCTAACAGAAACTTTAAAAAATTAAGGCCCATTGTGACGCTCGAACCCGGGTCGCGTGGATGACACTCAGTTTAACGACCAGCGCTCTCTCGACTGAGCTACGGACTTCCCCCCCAAGAAGATGCTAAGAGTTTCGCGTGGAAATCGTTCGGATTATTGGACGATAAATCAACAAAGATGGTGAATTCTGATGAATTTCACTACTCATTGCGCTTTGACAAAGGAAAATTAAAAAACACTGCAAGCACACTCATCTGTTGACATAATTGAATGACTTTGTATCCATTCACGGCAGCTCCCACTTTGTGACAGACAAACATTTCTACGCAAATACAGTATGTGTATATGTATGTATGTTTGTATGTATGTATGTATATATGTATGTATGTACGTATGTATACGTATGTATGTATGTATGTATGTATGTATGTATGTATTCATTCATTAGATGCATTTACATAGCGCCTGTTCAAGGGGGCTACTCAGAGGCGCTCCCAACCTAAGCGCGGCCAAATAAAACTGCCTTAAGATGAGAGAGGAAAGCCTGAGAAGGATTTTTACAAAGAGAGCGGATGGTCAGAGGAAGACCATTTCAGGTTGAGAGAAAGCACGGTTCTGCATAGTGGAAGTTCGAGCAAAAGGGACTGAGAGTAGACTCTGTTCAGTCGAACGAAGGGAGCGGAAATGGTGAGGCAGGTAGGTAGCTTTATAACATAGATTGCTTGTGTAACAAATATTAAAATAAGTATGCGACGCTGGAGCACTAAATCCACGCCACCGCCGTCGCCGACCCAAAATGACCGGCGCGCCGCCGCCGACACTCTCAAGTCGGCGCAAAGCTCTGCTTTGGTTTCCAAGATGCAACCTGTTTGTTTTGCGTTCGCAATTATTGCAGAATACACACAAGTGGTCTGTAAAACTCCTACGGCTTTTCATTCGAAACTGAAAACACTCCTTTTCAAGAACTCTTACCCCGTCTCATCTGATCCTCCATCTTTCCAATTCTCGACCCAAACGATGCCCGCCTTAGTAGCTGTTCCGCCCACTCTGATCCTATGGACCCCGACCCGGGTCTCCTTTGAGCTACTCCTAAGCACACCCCTTCTGACTCAACGCGATCTAGTGAGTATGCTGGTGCTAGGCGCACGACTTTCGAGTGGCGTATTAGACGTTTGGAGACTACGATTATAAAAATATTAAAATGAAATAGAATAGAGTGACGAAGAATGCTACTAGTCTGAGATTACTATCAATTTGGTTGTTACATGTATATCACGGAAAACGATTATTAGCCAAAGACAAACAGCCTATGTGGAGGAAATATTCGACGTCGCATTGGCGGGTCTTAATGCCTTCAATTTGTTAAAATTACTAAACACAACTGCATTTCTATGCGCTTGTAATGTCATGTTTTATGATCTAATGGTCACCTCGGGCCAGCAGTGCGGAAACTGCAGTTGTAGGCTACTGCAGTACAATCTGCCTTGCTTCAGGTTCCCGAGGTTTACGCAGCGAGTTCATCTTGAGCCCTCGCCCTTCTCTGTATTTTTTGCATAGTGGTGTTAGCCGATTAGGATGCTATCCGCATGAAAAAAATGGATCGATCATTCATTCATTTGTAAAACGTTTCTTCAGACTGCAGTTATGATAACAATACATAAAAATTATACCACCGAGCGGAGCCAAACATGAAGGGTAACATTGACTATACTGGGTTACTTTGAGATTTGCGCAGAAGTGCTGACATTCTTGGGTATCCTCAGGGTGAGAATTGCCAGGAGGGTTGGGGTGTTTCAACCCCCCGCCAAGTTCTCCTTTGAGCCCTTAGTAAAGCATGTTTTTCACACTCCAATTCCAAGTGGATCATAGTCCAACCGCCCAGTTATTTTTCCGCAATTCTCACACTGGGTATCCTATATCTAGTTTGATAAACATTAAACTATGTAGCCTATGCTAATTGCTAAATGGTCGAGCTTCAAATAAGATTTATCATTAAATTATTAGAACCTCCTCCGTTTTTGACGATGGCAGCCACTTTTGTTTGGTTGGTTTGTCGAAGACAAATGACAAACTTAGTAAACTGTTTGTCGTCGAAGGACCTCACAATCTGAAGAAGTTCTGCTACCACATGTGTCTGAATGGCATCAAGAAAAGAGGCGGCGTCAATACCGTTAACCCCCTCTACCGTGTATTGTTTCGTAAAGCCTTTGATAGCTGAAGCCTCTTGATGAATTTCAAACTTTGGTTTATTAATTACTTTCCTAAAAAATGAAGTAATTTTTGCTTGCTTATCCTTCACGATTTTCATTGGCTGCTTAGGTATCTTCCTAAAATATGAAGTAATTTTTGTTTGCATTACCCCCATCTTCTCCTTTACGATTTTCATCGGCTGCTTAGGTATGTTCCTTTCAATCGCCTTGACACATGTATTAATCGCTAGTTTAGTTTTTTTGAATACTTTTGTAATGCCGAGGTTGCTATGAGCGCTTGTGGCGAGGTTTCAATCTGCAAACTGGTATTAGGCGAGATTGACGCAACATGTGATGGGGTTAGTGCTTGAGCCTTGTGAGCTTCAATTTTTCCAATCAATTCTGTTTTTCGTAGTCTAGTGTATCCGTGTAGGCCGCTTTGCTTGGCGATTTTTCTCAATTCAATAACAGTTTTCTTCGAGTATTCCATTTTATATTGTGGTGATATCTTTTTAAGCCGTTTCGTGAAAATATTTTCGGTCATTTTGTATACACAAGAGAAAAATAAAATTACGCGTTAGCTCATCGATACTGCCGGCGTAATCGTCCTATGGCTCATCATCGAAACTGCCATGAATTCCTGGCTCGCGCTTGGTGGTTTGGCTTCGTTGGCAGAAGTTGAACCATGTTTTAGGTGGTTTGGCAGAAGTTGAACCATGTTTTAGGTTTGTGCACGCTATGTCGCAAGATACCAACCTTGCGTATAGGTAGGCGTTTATTTTCTTGCTTGCTTATTGGTACGTGCACGCTATGTCGCAAGAATGGGAATTTATGGCAGTTTCGATGATTTTTTTTAACCATACCATAGGATGAAATGAAAAGATAACCTATGGTATGGTTAAAAATGAAAAAATAACCTATGGTATGGTAAAAAAAGAGCCTAAATATCCAGTTTAGTACTACTAAGCGCTTAGTACGACACAGATTGAACCGATAATTTTCTTGTATTTCCCGACGGAGATAAGTGCGCCTTCTTCTTATTCAGTTTATTATTCAGAGACGAAAATTACCCGACGTCAACAGTGCCTGCTTATTCACGTAGCGGGTAAGAGACAGATCTAATTGATTAATTTATTATGTTCATTCTCGGCGCATCAGAACAGGCAACGACCACGAAGAATGAAAATTGGACAACAGAGATCTTCTTACTAATCGACATTGCGTTCTATTAGTAGGCATATAGCCTACGTAGCCTATTGCATAATTACAATTATTTATATTAATTATTAATAATTTTTTTAATAATGAAAAGAGTGAGGCAGGGGTGCATTCTGTCTCCTTTCCTGTTCAATCTGTATGCCGAGAGAATTACGAGGAGGGCTGGATTGGAGGAGGCAACAGAGGGGGTAAGGATAGCGGGGAAAATACCGAATAATTTGAGGTACGCTGATGATACGACATTATTGACGGGGAAGAGGGACGACCTGGCCGAGTTAATAAGAAGAGTCAGGATGGAAAGCGAAAAGGCGGGACTATACTTCAATGTAAAGAAAACAAAAGTTATGACAACTGCAACATGGGAAAACTTTGAGGTGGATGGAGAAACGATAGAGGTAGTATCGAGCTTCACATTCCTGGGATCTATGTTAGAGAAGGAGGGAAGAAGTGATATGGAAATAAGGCGGAGGGTAACAATGGGAAAAACGGCAATGAACGGTCTGGGAAATATTTGGAAAGATAAATATGTGAGCAGGAAAACAAAGAAAAGACTGGTAAGAGCACTGATCTTCCCGGTGGTCCTATATGGATGCGAAACATGGACAAAGACACTGGATATGGAAAAGAAAATCAACGCGTGCGAGATGTGGATTTGGAGAAAAATGCTAAGGATTTCATGGACGGAGAAGAGAACTAACGAATCGGTGCGCGGGGAGCTCGGAATAGAGAGAGAGGAGACACTACAGATAACAGCAACTTGGAGGAAATTGAGCTATATACTTCGGCCATGTGATAAGATCTAACGGTTTGGAGAAGGAGCTGATGACGGCATGCGGTGAGGGAAGGAGACGCGGAAGACCGAGGAAGAGATGGTTGGATGAGGTACAGGAAAAGTCTGGCATGAGCCTGGAGGAGCTGAGAGAGGCAACAAGAGAGAGAGGAGATACTGGAGAGGATACATCAAGAATGTCGCCAGAGCTCCAAGAGCTGACGGCACCAAGTGACAGGTGAGCCTATTGCATATCTGTGATTTTAGCTTGGTATGTGAATTCTTTAAAATGGAGGATTAAAATTTAGAAAATGAAACTGTTCCATGTCACACCTTTTTACCTGTCGAAAATTATGGAATTTTATTCAAAAGCATTTTGTTCAATTGTCTCATAGTCCAGATAGATCTAAGCTTAGACGGATTCTGTGGTCTCAGAATCTGGTGAAAACGTAGAATGTTCGTGTAATTTCAAGTTGAAATTGTAAATAGCTTAATATGTCTGTAATTGTAAACGACGATAAGTCGTTTCTTTTCTGCGTCGTAATACAATTTGTTTGGCGAAAAGATACTCGTTTCTTTTGTTTCTGCATTTGCTGAAAGAAGAATTCGAATCCATTTAAGATCGGAATCCAAGAGAATCACTCTAAAATTCCCATAGTCAGCAACAAACACTCGATCTTCTGAATCGATTGAGAGATATTTAGCATCACCCAACTGCTGTGTTTCATTTGAAGGAAGAAAACGACGGATCATCTGTCCATCTCTGGTCACTTCGCATATGCCACACCTCTCTACCTTACCTCGATCCTCTGCGTACTCTGTCCAATGGTGAAGGATGACAAAATTCCCGATAGATGTTTCTACGGCATGAATGGGTTTCTTAATATCTTCCGGTAACGGAATGGACCGAGTAAGTTTTCCGTTTGACTCGTAGATCTTCAGAACGGACGATGTATCATAGACGAGTAACAACTGCCCATCATTGGTCACTGTCAAAGTACATTCCGTGATATATGCAGTGATTAGTTTATAATCACTTGCAATCCATTCGATGATTTTGTATTTGTAATCAGTTTCTATTGTTATCTTCCAGATGCATTTCCAATAATAGTCATGAACGTAGAGGCAATTTTCCTTTTCACTGTATCCAATATCAACGGGATCTCTCATCTCATCTATTACGATTTTCTCTTGAAGGCCAAATGGATATCGATTCTCAAAGACGAAAAGAGCAATTGGAAAACTATGATGTAGGCTTAAGTCGCCTAACCGACAGAGAATGTAGATTTCATTTCGCAGTTTAGTGACTCCGCGCACTCGTTGATTTTCTGGGATTTCTGAGATCTTGATTCTCTGGGTGAAGTTTATATAAATCGAGTACACCACTAAAATTAGAAAACAAATTGGGCCTAATAATTTCTATACAAGTATACTTTACTAAGCCTACTGATGTCCTATATTTTAAAAATTAATTTGTAATTAATTATATCCTTGCTGATTGCAAATATTAAATCAGTCTTAAAGTAGGTCTATTTATTTATTACATTTGTTTTTCATTAGGGTAATTATACACTTAGAACTAGGTTGTACACGAGGGTATACGCTGGATGTACATGCACAGCGTGTATTCACCTAGAAATATGCGTGCACTGCACAGTGTAGGCCTACTTAGTTCCGTAAGGATGGTCCGAGAGTCCGCGGGCATACAGCGCGGACTGACCTCACAAAGAGTAGCTTACAAATAAAAAGAGTGAAAATGAAATTATCAGACCCAGACAACAATAATTATTATTATGTAACATATCACTTATCCAGCTTCTATTTAAGATATAAAATACCTTGATCCCGCTTCCATTTCTTAAGCGCTTTATCACTCATCCAGCTTCTATTTAAAATATAAAATACCTTGATCCCGCTTCCATTTCTTAAGCGTTTTATCATTCATCCAGCTTCTAATTAATATATAAAATACCTTGATCCCGCTTCTATTTTTTAAGCGTTTATCAATCATCCAGCTTCTATTTATGATATAAAATACCCTGATCCCGCTTCCATTTCTTAAGCGTTTTATCACTCATCCAGCTTCTATTTAATATATAAAATACATTGATCCCGCTTCCATTTCTTAAGCGTTTTATCATTCATCCAGCTTCTAATTAAGATATAAAATACCCTGATCCCGCTTCCATTTCTTAAGCGTTTTATCACTTATCCAGCTTCTATTTAAGATATAAAATACCTTGATCCCGCTTCCATTTCTTAAGCGCTTTATCACTCATCCAGCTTCTATTTAAGATATAAAATACCTTGATCCCGCTTCCATTTCTTAAGCGTTTTATCACTCATCCTGCTTCTGTTTCAGATATATAAAAACCTTCATCCAGCTTCTGTTTCAGATAAAGAAAACTTTCATCCAGCCTCCATTTCTTAGTCGTTTTATCATTCATCCAGCTTCTATTTTAGGTATATAAAAACCTTCGTCCAGCTTCTATTTCTTAAGCGTTTTATCATTCATCCCGCTTCTAATTCAGATCTATAAAAACATTAATCGAGCTTCTTTTTAGGATATAAAATACATTGATCCCGCCCAGATTTCTAAAGCATTTTTTAATCCAGCTCCCATTTAATATTTTCATCAATCCAGCTCCAATTTTAGGCAATACATTTTACTCCATCCAGCTCCAATTTAAACAAGAACATTTTAATCAAGGCAAGACGTTTTCATCAATCCAGCTCCAATCTAGGGCAGGGCACTTTCGTCAATCCAGCTTCTATTTCACGTGTTACAATATTCATTCCGGGTTCCATTACTCCCGCTTTATTTTCAACGATCCAGATCCGATTTTATCAAGACAATTGTAATCAATCCAGCTCCAATTTACGGCAAGACGTTTTCATCATTTCAGCTCTAATTTATGCAAGAACATTTTCATAAACATAAATCCAGCTTCTATTTAAGGTGAGAAAATACTTATTCCGGTTTCCTTTACTCCAACCGCTCCAATTTTAACGGGACGATTTTAGTCAATCTAAATCCGACTTCTATTTAAAATTGAAGTATTTTCCGCTCTCCAACTTCTATTTCGCAACGCGATTGTTTCGTGTATGCGGATTCAATTTTTACAAGCATTATATTCATTAATGCAACTTCGTTTAGGAAACGTTCTTTTTCTCTGTTTTTTTTTGCGGCGAACTATCAACAATCTGTTTTCGATTTACATATATCATGAGTTATTTTCATCAATCCAACTTCCTTTTTTGCGGCAATAACCAGGAACTAAAATAATCGCAATGAACATTAAATGTTCTTTGCGATTGGCTCACGACCAAAATTTGGTCGTGAGCCAGTTGTCTGTGAACCAATTGTCGGTGAACCAATTGTCGTGAACCAGTTGTCGTGAACCAGTTGTCGTGAACCAGTTGTCCGTGAACCAGTTGTCGGTGAACCAGTTGTCTGTGAACCAGTTGTCGTGGAACCGTTGGACGAGATTGACTGATGAGAGGAGGTTCAGAAATTCGGTTGCATGAGAGTTAGCTGGATCGTCAACATGGACGTTGAAATCGCCGGTGAGTAAGAATTCGTTGGGAGTAGTGGCAGCGACTTAGAGAAGAGAGAGCTAAATTCATCAAGAAAGGCTGAGTTTTTAGAGGAGTAATTAGACGAGGTAGGAGGACGATAGATGTTGAAAACTGTGAGTAGGTCTGAGGAAGTGTCGAAGTGTTGTGGACGAACATTCGAAAGAACTAAAGTGTACCATATACCGCGCATGCTAGGCCGAACCTTAACTTATGTCCTCCGTGCATTTTTCGTCCGTCGTCGTCGGACCAACCCTCCCATTTCAACATCACCTAGTGAACTTCCGCATCAAAAAACATCACGTACCACCCACCAGCATCAGCCCGGCGCAACCCAGAACCAACCCACCCGCTACCCAACCAGAGCCCCCACGCCGGCCCAGGGCTCTCCTATTAGACACATCAGATGTAATTGATATACCTGAGGTGTTTACAACATGAAGGGTCATAATCAGTGCAAGTGGCTACTGCTGGGCTCTATGGAGCTTTGTGGCAAGAGCTGTATGAAAGAATACGGCAGTGTTCATCTAATGCGACTACAAAAAAGAGACCGCCCGCTCCTGGTGCGATTACTTGACCGATCTCTGAAACTACAAAAACACTCACCTATGAGCCGTTTCGGCCTGTAAAGCCTCATCAGAATACCTGGCAAGTATTGATGGCTCCTGGCGTCGTCAGTGTGCCTGGACCTGCTGTACTTTTTTTTATAGAACAAGCCGATAAGTTGGAGCAATCAGAGATTCACAACATAGGCTGCCGATAGACAAGCATCCTCACCATCTGTCCCCTCTTCCACCAGAGACTCGAACCGTCTTATGTCCACATCGACCAACTGTATTTGAGCTTCTGTGGTTTCTAAGTCTTTAGCCATTTTTCTTAGCCTCTCTCTCTCTCTTTGTTTTCTCCGTTTCTGGATGTGTCTCAACCTTTCACTCAGTTTTCTGGCTGGTTCCAAACGAGCTTTCCCTTTGGAAGCACTGGTTTTTTAGCCGCCTCTTCCAAAAATGAGAAAATCCTTTTTTGCGGGCTATCGACATCCATTCTGTCACGCTAAAAAATTTCTGCCACGCTACAACTTTTCTGTCACGCTACAACTTTTCTGTCTCGCTGTGTCTGTGATAATGACTTATTATATACCCACACAAGAGAAGAATCTAGAATCTGATGCAACGTCCAAAACTGGCTGATGAAATGCGGATGTAAACATGGCACGCAGAGTATGGTGCGCCAATGCGCCAATCACCTACTGAAGATGGTCTAACATTCGAGAAATGACTTCCGTAAGCTTGTTTACATACAGACGAAAAACATTGTAGCTGACAAACTGACCTATATCCTGACAAAGTGACCTATTTCTGAAAAACACTTACGAAGCGTGAATCATAGTGGTGCGACCCGTCGGAATTCCCATTTAAACGGGTGCAGACTACAAAGAAACACAATGGCAGGCTTTCGCTCTGCGTTAATACTACTGCTCATACTAGCCCTCGAAGGCCGATGGCTCTCCAATAGAGTTGATGTCGTCGGTTCGTCTCCTTTTAACGGAACGTGCGACCTTGTCTATTTGGTAGGGACTGCAGACATAGAATCCAGCGTGACGTATACTGCGTATTACCCCGACTGGGAAAATAGAACAATCTTATGGAATACTTACGCAATCACGGGCGTCACCTGTTCAACTACGTGGGCAGAAACGGCTAATCTTGACACGATTCCATGGACGTACCAGAACCTCCAATATCGCTGCGTGTGCCGTGGTACTGCGATACAGGCCCAGCCGACCCTGAGGGACTGCAATTTATACGTATGGCGGTGTAAAAAGTAGATACCCTACCGGGACTTTAAAGAAAGAAGTTTCTCTCTCTCTCTAACAGACTCATATGTAGGATGGTGGGGCACAAGGTAGCACCGGATCGCGCTCGAAAGAACAAACGCACTTTATGGCGATGGAGACTCTGAGGCTGTCAGCTTTTTGACGGTCAAAGCGCGCTCGAGCTCGCGGCCGCGCATGATCAGGTCGTTTTTTGTATCTTCATTAATTAAAGCTGTACCAGCCGATCCTACGAATTTGCGGTGGATCTCAGCCTTCATGGTACGATATTTTTCGACTTTATCGAGAACCAATTTGAACTCATCATCGCTGATGGAACCGTCTTCATAGGCCTTCGAAATGTGTGAGTGGACTGTGTTAAGCTTCGCTTCGGCTAGCATACGAATCTCATCATGTTTTGTTGCTTTGGCTGAACAGAGGCGGCGGACCATGACATCGAGAGAGCTGGTGAGAAAAGCAGCACCTACAAGAACGAAGCCGGGGATAAATCCGACGCCGGTACCTACGAGAGTACCTCCGCCAACACCCATAGCGGCGGCAAGCCCAATACACGAGCTATCAACTAGATTGACCGCTCTGCGATACTTTTTGTACATTCGACTACGACTCTCAATTTCAGAACGAAGGAAAGTCTCTAGCTCACCGATTTTCTGCAGGCGGAAGGCCTGTGGATCGGGCGGTTGCGGGGCTTCAAGCGTTGGGTAAAGCGACATTATCACAAACGTTCTATAACAAGCGTAAGCTCTAAGCTCAAATTAGAAGTCGAACCCGTCGCCGTCGACATAATAATAGCATGTAGTTTAGTCTCACTTGTAAACACACAGCCGTAAAGTCAAATTCCTGGTTCCATATTGTGACCGCGTGTTGCCGGACAGCTGGGGCGATGGAGACTGTGAATGCTGCACCCCCAGAACTCTTTCCAACAACGAGGGTCTTATATGTTCCAGGCTGCAACAAAACAGTTCCATCGCCGCTGCTTCTTTTAATACCCAGAGCACGTTCAGGTCTAAGTATTAGCATTGAAGGGCGATTCGATGAAACTTGCAGACCGTGGGTACGCTGGTTGTGTGGTTGCTGTCATAACCCGGACCCCAAAGACTCATTGGTGCTTATTACTAGACACTTCGAGTGTGACAGAGAACAACTGTGCGGATGTAGATATATTCGAGCCGCGGGCGTCTCATATACGAACGGTTAATTCTTGAATACTACCACCACGAAGCCGACGGAATTGTGTCTTCTCGAAAGCGACCGTTCGCGACTCGCCATACAATTGGCCTGAGGTGGAAATAATACGAAGAAGCGTACCCTGTCGACCAATCAGAACATTGCCGGTCGTGTTGATCTGATCGAGGTGGACGTACCGATTACGATTGTTGAAGAATCCTGGTGTGGAGATGCTGATATACTTGCCGGCGCCTATCCATTGATCCATTGGATCACCAACACCATTCCATCGATCATCGTCACCGAAACCCCATATATAGCCGCTGTTGATACCCGGTTCAGCTTATAGTTGGCGTTCGTTAGAGTTAGAGTAACTCTCCCCGCCGCGTGATTTACGTTCGCACCGAACGCCGAGACAACGGCCTCGAAAGTGTCGACATTATAGTACCCATGTGGTACTGTAACGTTTGTCGGGGTGACATCGCTAGTGTGACGAATTGAGAAGACATTATTGCCGAGCGCGTCCGAGACGTTGTACCAGCCCGTCACATACGTGATTTCACGAAGGCCCACACTATTATCACCGTCTACATTGTCGATATTGTGTTCTAGCGCGACTGCACCACCAACCAAACCGGTCAATACATGAAATTGCGACATTGTTCTTGTAGGCTACTACAACAACCCACGCCTTCAATTTAAGAACGAGATCGCTCTTGTGAGCTAATTTTGTATAGCGTGTGGTCAGCTAATAGTTGAGCGTACGGATAGACCAGCTCAAGGTCAGCTAATTGTTGAGCGTACAGACAGACAGGCTTGCAGGTGGCTGACTGGCGGGAAAGTTGGCGCGGCTCGACTGACCGTCGCCGGAGAGCGTGAGAGAGAGAGACAGACAGACGGAGAGAGGCAGAGAGAAGGACAGAGCGCCCGAGGGAAGAGCGTACGCTCAGACAGTGAGATAAGTTGTAGAAGGAGTGCTAGTTGAGTGTAGAAGACGTTTAGAGAGCAGCTAGTCGTGCATAGAAAAACTTTAGAGAGGAGTAAGATAAAAAAAAGGTTGCGTTGCTGTCGTACAATTGAATCGTTTGTCGTCGTTGATGCATTCTTGTGTTGTTTGCGAATGTTATGAACGAAGAAGAAAATACAAGAAACATCTTTGTTGTAAGTGAACAAGTTTAAGAACTGTAGACACTTATACACTAGCCATAGCTACCGCAATACAGTGAATAGGTTAGGCCTAGGCTGCGCTACAGAACTGCAGAAGAGACTGAGAAATCGTCAGTGATCGTGGAAGCTGACATTTGGTGGCAGCGGTGGGATTGTCAATCCAAGTTTACGGCCGGAGGAATAGTTACGGACGTTGGGATTTTGTATCCGAGTTACGGACGGAGAGATATTTACGAACGGTGGATTTTTAGTTCAAGCTACGGACGGTGGATTTCAAATCATTACGAGAAGCCGCCGAGCATCCGAACAACTGGTGAGAAGATACAACGGGCATACGAACGACATTACGACAACGCAACGCCAGAGAGGTATACAAAACTCGCTCCTTGAATAAACAAGTAATAGAAATTACAGTCAACCAATCACAGAAAGCATAGCCACTCCCTCGATTTCTTCACGCAAATCACTGAAGTAAGGAAGTAAGATGGAGAAACTTACAGAACAAAAGCAAGCTAATATAAAGAAGATGTCTTCTGATCGAATAATAAAATTATTAATCGAAGCTGATCTAGACGTGGAAGAAGTCGAAGAGATGTCAAGGGAAAATTTGATGAGAGCTCTAGCAGAGGTGTGGCTAAAAAAGGAAGCTGAAGAGAAAGGTGCAGTAGGTGGTGCTGAGGAGAAACCACAGGCTATGTCTATGGAGGCGTTGATGCAATTTATGATGATGAGGGAGGAGCAACGGAGACAAGAAGAGAAAGAACGGAAACAAGAAGAGAAAGAGAAAGAAGAGCAACGGAGACAAGAAGAGAAAGAACGAGTAGAACGATCAGAAAAGATTAGACAGGAGAAAGAGGAGCAACGGAAACAAGAAGAGAAAGAGAAAGAAGAGCAACGGAGACAAGAAGAGAAAGAACGGAAACAAGAAGAGAAAGAGAAAGAGGAGCAACGGAGACAAGAAGAGAAAGAACGAGTAGAACGATCAGAAAAGATTAGACAGGAAGAATTGAAAATGGAGAAAGAAAGAGTGGAAAAGGCAGAAAGGATGAGACAAGAAGAGATAGAGATGCAGAAGCAGCAGTTCCAGCTTCAGTTAGAACAACTGAAAAAAGATCGTGACGAAGCAGAACGAAGAAGGATGGAACTAATGATAGAATACGAGAGAGCAAGGAAAAGCGATGAAGAAATACGAAAACAGCAGATTGAAGAGCAAAAGACTCGTGAGGAAGACAAAGAAGCCATGCGTTTGGCAGAATTAGAAAGAGCCGAAGAGATTCGACAGGAAGAATTGAAAATGGAGAAAGAAAGTTTGGAAAAAGCGGAAAGAGAAAGGGAAGAACAAGTACAATTAGAACAAAAGAAACTCGCTCTGAAGGAAGCTCAGCTCCGAGAAATGGCTATAGAAAAAAAGGAACGCACAAGGCAGTTAGAATTGTTGCAGCAGAAGATAGAACAAGAAGAACTGCGTAGGGTAGAAGATCAAAATAGACTGAGGGAACGAAATGAAGACGAAAGAAGAAGCCGAGAGGAGTCAGAACGAAATAGGATCCGGGAAAGTGAGACAGTGGTGTCCAAGATTAAAAAGATAGGTGATGCAATGAAACACGTGTTACCTAAGATGCCATATGATATGATGGAGGTGCCATTATATTTTGAGACAGTTGAGAATGCATTCAACAGTTTTACGGTGGAAAAGCAGTTTTGGGTCAAATTGCTGTTGCCACTAATGACGCCAAGAGCGAGAACGGTGTTAAACCGATTGTCTTTTGATGATCTAGACAATTACGACATAGTGAAAGAACATTTACTGAAAGAATTCAAATTGACAGCGAGAGAATATCGATCACGATTTGTAGATGCGAAGAAAACGGCAGAAGAGACATACACTATGTTTACAGCAAGATTGAAGAATCTGTTGAACTATTATGTCAGAAGTAGGCGAGTGGGCAAAGACTATGAGAAGTTATTTGATCTGTTGGTGGCGGATAAGTTGAAAGAATGTCTACCACCGGGTCCACTACAGTTTGTACTAGCAAAGGAGGGTACTGAATGCTTGGAAGCTAGTAATGTTGCAGATCTCGCAGACATACACGTGAACAATCGAATTGGTCTAATGTTTCAAGACAAACCGAAATATGAAGCATGGGGTAATAGTTCGAAGCAAACCAGGTGGAATAGTAATAACAAAGAGACGGGAAGCCAAGCCAGAAATAATGAAGTAAGGAATGATGGTGCTCCTGGAAGACAGTTTGGTCAAGATAGAAGAGAAGCAACGGGTGACAGACAAATATACAGTCGAATTCCAGTGATGGGACGCCAAAGAGAAAGCAATGCAGCATACAATTACAGGCGGGAGAGCACTGAACAGAGAGGGATTGGTAAGAAACGTTGCCATAATTGTCAGTCAGACAAACATCTGATAAAGGATTGTCGAGTACCACCAAGAATGACAAATCTGAGAAATAGATTTACTCGAAGTGCAGAAAATCTCAGAGTAAATCAGATCCAAGTAATGAATGCACCAAATCAGCCGGAAGAACAAGACAACCGCGAAACGGAAGTGAAGTCAGTAATGAAGTGCACGCCTCAATTTGCTATACAGAGAGAAATAGTAAATTCTGCTCCCATTAAAGATAAGCTTACTTGTCGAAAAACAGAAACTGAAAGCAAAGATGAGTGTCAACGTACGAAGAAGTCCTTACTACAGCATGTAAATGTAGAGATACGTGGAAATGATGAAAGTTGTCATCCCGTGCAAGTCAAAGCGCTGATTGACTCTGGTACTGAGATTCCAGTAATCAATGAGGAATTGTTGAAAGGAGCGACAGTGGAAGAAATTGGCAGAGTACATTTGCAATGTGTGGCTGGAGAACCCATTCCAGCTAAGTTGGTGAAAATAGAAGTGCGGATGAGTTGTCATAACGTACACGAAGGAGGAGATCTGAAGGACAAGGGAGTAAATATCGCGCCATATTTAACCTTGGTATGTGCTAGCATTCCAGCAGTCTTGTGCAAAGATAACAAAGAAAAGTTCTTGCTGCATCCAGAGATAATCGCAGAACTGAAAGAGGTTCCACCAGTGAGTGTATTGCAAGGAGAATTGCAAGCGAATGTGACTACAAGAGCACAGAGTCGGAGAAGAGAAGTGGAAGAAGGAGAAGAGGAAAAGTCAAATGAGAGTTTGCTAGATGAGGACACAGAAAGCGAAGATGAACAAAGCGTTCAAGAAGAAGAAGAAGGAGTAACATCTGGGAGCAATGAAAATGAAGAAGAGATGGTTGCATGTGAACGTGATGATTATGATGATTCTGAAAGTGATGGTGAAATGGACACGAGTATGAGAGATTTGTTTGCCGAGAATACGAATGATGAAAGACAATTGGCAGACGCAACGAAATTTGAAGAGCAGCAGAGAAATGACGAGTCACTGAGGTCGTGGTGGAAGATAGCTGAAGACAAAGGATCAGAGTTTAGTGTGGTGAATGGGTTGATGTATAAGAAGCATCAAATGTTGGACCAGTTGGTGTATCAGTTGGTGTTGCCGAAGGAAAGAAGAATTCAGGTGATGGAATTGGCGCACGAGTCAGTATTTGGCGGACACTTGGGAGAAGAGAAGACAAGGGAACGTATCAAGTTGTCCTTTGTGTGGCCAAGGATGCGTAGAGATGTGGTGAAATTCTGCAAGTCCTGTGAGAAGTGTCAGTTGAAAGCACGAAGTTTGGTGATGGATCGAGTGCCGATTACGCCAATACCAAGGGAGGATGTGCCGTTCAGAAGAATGACCATGGACGTCGTAGGACCAATCGAACCGACGTCAGCAGCAGGGCATAAGTATTGCTTGTGCATCGTGGACTCATGTACAAGATGGCCAACAATCTTTTTAATGAAGTCATTGACCGCTAAGGCTGTATGCGAAGCTCTGATGAAGCTGTTCATGGATGTGGGAGTTCCGTCAGTGATAACGAGTGATAGAGGAACGAATTTTACAGCTAGTCTAACGAGAGAATTTCTGAAATTGATGGGATGTTGTCCTCGATTCGATTCGCCAGGACATCCAGAAGCGGCAGGATTGGTGGAGAGATGGAATCAAACGTTCAAGAAGATGGTTCATCATGTCATTGTGGAAAATCCGAGACAGTGGCATAAAATCATTCCATTTACAGTCTGGGCATTGAGAGAAGTGCCTAATGCAACTACAGGAGTAGCACCGTATCTGCTGGTCTATGGAAAGTTGCCGAGAGGGCCACTAACCATTCTTAAAGAAAGCTGGACCAAAGAGATAAATTTACCACCGAACATTGGAGTGCAACCGGCAAAGTACCTGAAGAATTTAAGAGCAGACATGGAAAAGGCCTTGACATTCGCCGAGAGTTGTGCTGAAGAAAAGCAAAAACAATACGCCAGTCAATATAACAAAAGAGCAAAAGATAAAGAATTCGAACCAGGAGAGAACGTCATCGTGCTGTATCCAACGTCAACCAATAAATTGATCTCACGATGGCATGGTCCATGCACGGTCTTGCAACGAAGATCCAAATATTCGTATCTGGTGGACATGAATGAAAACGGTCGACGGATTATTCATGCCAACAAGATGAGAAAGTTCATTACGAGAACGTTGTCTTGTGGTCTGATCGTGGAAGAGGATGACGAATTTGGATCAGTGGTAGAAATACCGCTGAAGGAAGACTATTCAGAGACAAAACAGAAATCACTCCAATTGGATTATGAACAAATTGGACATCTTACGAGCGAACAGCAGAAACAATTACTTGATGTACTGAATCGATATGCAGACAGGTTTTCGGACAAACCGGGACTATGTACACTAGTAGAACATGAAGTGGTGTTGAGACCAGACTTTCGAGAAAAAGAATTCATGGCATATCGAATACCACTAATATACCGAGCAGAAGTGGAAAAACAAATACAAGAGATGCTGAAAGAAAACATCATTCAACCATCGTCAAGCAGAATGGCAAGTCCACTTGTCATTGTCAAAAAGAAGGATGGATCCTTGAGATTGGCTTGTGACTACAGATACATTAACTCTTTTACTGAGAACTGCAGATATCCTATGCCAATCGTCAACGATGTCTTGAGCAAAGTCGGAAAATCCAAGTTTATTTCCGTTATGGACTGTCGCAGTGCATATTGGACTTGTCCTGTTAAAAAGAGTGATCAATGGAAGACTGCGTTTGTTACACATAATGGACTGTACGAATTTACGCGTGTTCCTTTCGGAATGATTAACTCTGGACGGACTTTTGTAAAAGCGATAAATATGATTTTGCAACCGATTCATGATTTTACTGAACCTTATGTTGATGACATTGCAGTGCATTCTAATGATTGGGACATTCATTTAAGACATTTGGAATTATTTTTGAAACAAATAAGACTGCATAATGTAACGTTGAACTTGAAGAAATGTGTGTTTGGTAAGAGTGAGGTGAAGTTCATCGGTCACCTTATAGGATCAGGGAAGAAGATGATGAATCCAGACAGGATTGACAGTTTGATTAATTTGAAGAAACCTGAAACCAGGAAGGAAGTGAAACAAGTCTTGGGATTTTTTGGGTTTTACAGACAGTTTATTTGTAATTTTGCTGAAATTGCTAAACCATTGACAGACTTAACCAGCAAGAAAGTACCCGAGAACATTGTTTGGGCTGATGCACATCAGAAATCCTTTGATTCCCCTAAACAGATTGTCTTGTCAAATGTGATTCTATATATGTTTGAGGTTGGTAAACCTTTTAATTTGTACTGTGATAGCAGTGATTTTGCTGTGGGAGCTGTTCTGTCTCAGGTGGACAATGAAGGGATAGAACGTCCCGTTTCATTTATCAGTCAGAAGCTGACAGATACCCAGAGGAGATGGGCGACGATTGAGAAGGAAGCCTATGCAATCATATGGGCTTTAAACAAGTTGAAAGAAATTCTTATTGGTTCTAAAATCAATGTGTTTACAGACCATAATCCTTTAGTTTATTTGACTGAATCAATGTCGAAATCTGCTAAGTTAGTCAGATGGTCTTTATCATTACAAAATTTTGACATTCTGTTGAACTACAAGAAAGGTAAATTGAATGTAGTAGCCGATTGTCTGTCTAGATTGTAGTGTAAGATATTTTATGATGTATTATAATATGGACTGTTTGCATTGTTTAGTTAAGGTACGTTCGCTAATTTTTATAGATAATTAGCTCTCTTTAAACGAAAGGAAAGAGGTAATGTGAGCTAATTTTGTATAGCGTGTGGTCAGCTAATAGTTGAGCGTACGGATAGACCAGCTCAAGGTCAGCTAATTGTTGAGCGTACAGACAGACAGGCTTGCAGGTGGCTGACTGGCGGGAAAGTTGGCGCGGCTCGACTGACCGTCGCCGGAGAGCGTGAGAGAGAGAGACAGACAGACGGAGAGAGGCAGAGAGAAGGACAGAGCGCCCGAGGGAAGAGCGTACGCTCAGACAGTGAGATAAGTTGTAGAAGGAGTGCTAGTTGAGTGTAGAAGACGTTTAGAGAGCAGCTAGTCGTGCATAGAAAAACTTTAGAGAGTAAGATAAAAAAAGTTGCGTTGCTGTCGTACAATTGAATCGTTTGTCGTCGTTGATGCATTGTTGTGTTGTTTGCGAATGTTATGAACGAAGAAGAAAATACAAGAAACATCTTTGTTGTAAGTGAACAAGTTTAAGAACTTTAGACACTTATACACTAGCCATAGCTACCGCAATACAGTGAATAGGTTAGGCCTAGGCTGCGCTACAGAACTGCAGAAGAGACTGAGAAATCGTCAGTGATCGTGGAAGCTGACAGCTCTTTTATCCACACACCCACAGCAACGACAAGCGCTACGACGAAGGCCCACATATGTTCCGCAAGCCATGTAGCGACGCCACCAACGGTTTTTAGGAGCCAAGATACGGTGGCGCCAATAATACGGGGCAATGCGGCAGCGGCTTTTCCGGCAAGAGCCTTCAACCAGTCGCCCAGCTTCTGGAGTTGTTTTTAATCCACTCTTTTGCGCCACTCGGCGTAGGCTTAGGTGTACATGTAGGTGCAGGTTTCGGTTCTGGTTTCGGCTCAGGTTTTGGTTCAGGTTTCGGGCCAGGTTTAGGTGTATGAGGCTTAGGAGTACCCCCAAACAGATTAGTAATGGAAAGAAATATGGTTGAAATGATAAAACCGAGCGCAGTTAGGAGACTGGCGATCGTTACACCCTGCTCACGAAACAAAGTCTTAATACGCTTGGCGAGTGTTGTATCCGAATTGAGAACGCGGTCGATCGTCTCGCGTATACGATTGATTTTGGGTGCGCAAAACTTCACGGTGTCCAGACGCTACTTCAAGCCGAGCGGCAAGTTCATCTTTCAGTCCCTGCAACCGCTGCCCTATTTCTTTTTACAGCCTGTTTTTATCTTCCACGTCGAGAGTTTCGTCAGCTTCAAGCTGTACTAGCTTGTGCGCATCGAGGGCTATGTGATCCCTTACTTCGTTAATCTTTGCAACTTCATCAACAAGCGGGCCCCGTGAACGCTGCACCGCCTTATCAAGACCTTCAAGCTCACGCATTGGCAACCCATCCGTATTGGTCCCCACAGACTGGAACAGATCTTTAATCGCAGTGTCTGTATTGGTAGCTGCTTGCTCAATGACTTCCATCTCGATGTTGTCTGCACGCAGCAAAGGAATGTGTTCATTTACAGCCGTTAGCTGCTGTCTTTCCTTTGCCGATATTTTGCGGTTTGACGAATATTCTGGGAACAGCTGGCGAACCATATTCGTACCAATTCGTCCCCTGAGCGTGGATAAGGCCAAGAACTGTTGCGAGTTATTGTCATTAGTTAATCGAACGTGTCCCTCTTTTAGGTACAGCTGATCATCTTTTGGGTCAAATTCGAAGTCATTCGGATCTAGAACTCCATGCTCATAGCCCGACTGGCTCTTTACACTCTTAAAGAAGGCGTCGACTTTTAAATCTCTAAGCTCTTGTCTTGCTACTGTAAGAATATCACCATTTAAATTAGGAAGTCCCTCCTCTTTCCGAGTAGTAATATGCGTGTCGGCCGCCGATTGATCTGCGTAGAACGTTTCCGCAACATCGTCTTCAACGTCATCGACCTGACGGTCAAACTCGCCCATCTCAAACTCACCATCTTCAGCCATTGTTTCTCGTATTGAAGAGATGTTTCCGAGCGAATATACGGGATACATACGCCACCTTTAACATGTCTGCATATGGAAATAAGCTCGATTTAAAGGTCTGCGAACATCCGAAGTGATAACAAACGGTAACCAAACGACAATCGATGGGAAAGAGACGCTGACCGTCAATTTTCCAAAACTCGGAGCCAACGATGTGATTGTACCAGGGAGTGCGCGAGTTGCGTTTACAATTAAGCTAACCAATGGCACGGATGACCACCCAGATCCCAACCGTACTATCGTCAACATTCTCGGGCGATCCATCGCGCAGAAAATCACCATAAACTGGAAGGTGTTGAGGTTTACTGCCTGGACAACGCCGACCGGTATCTCTGTTTCCGGGATCTCTGGCTAACAGAGAAGCAACGCATCAATTCTTCCTATCAAGGCATTCAAAACGGGAGCAACGCTCGAATCCGCATTGATGTGTGTGACGCCGTTGCAGGAACCAAGCCCGACGCGAGTATCGCGGATGCGTATGGGAACAGATTCTTTGTGCCCTTGGATTTCGAGCTCCTAACCGACCACATGCCCTTCTATCAGTCAGGTCTAACAGATCAGCTCTCTTTCGAACTGGTCTTCAATACATACGAGCGGGTCATCGTGAGCGCGAAGGCGACTTACCGGATCAAAAACATATCTTTGGAGTTTGACAAGGTGACCCACGGTGAACTCGCTCGATCGGTTTCTATGCAGTATTCGAGGCAAGTCGTAATTCTGTACAATCGGGTCCACTGCCACCGAAAAGAAAAATGAGATAAATCGGACATGATCTGGAACATCGCTCTGAATACGCCGACAAGATCACTCAAGGGCGTGTTGCTCCTCTTTGAGGATCCAGCAGCCGGCACGATGGGACCAGATTTCGGGCGCAACAGTGAGAGTTTCTACAACCCACTCGTTAATAAGGTCAAGGTGACTGTGGAAGGTGTATCCAACCAGCTGTATGCTCAAGGAATGTGCCCGCACCACCACTGGGACGAGATCTGTAAGGGCTTTGTGCCCGAATGTCTGAAAGACGCCGAATTGCCGTCAATAGACCAGACCACTTTCTTTCAGAACTGCTACGGTCTTTGGTTGGACTTCCGTACCAGTGGCGACCAAACAGTACACTGCTCGGAGAGAGCAATCCAGAACACTAATGAGGGTGTCTCCTTGGAGCTGAAGAAAAAACCGCTCAAACGGCTGGCACACTGTATTGCTACATTTACCTGATCATGGACGCCCAACTGAATATCTGCGGTGGACGGTTAAAAGAACATAGGGGCTAACATGTTGAAGGTGTCGTCACCGTTAGATCCACACTCGGCTCTTATTTGGGGGCAAACGGGTTGTGGAAATACCCAGTACATGCTCGATGCGCTCCTCAACCCATAGACCGGCTACTATCGCGGAGTTTTCCAGCATGTATACTTCTGATGCCCGACCTGGAAACGTAATAGCACTCATCGCGAGCGGCCGCGGCTGCACGAATGGCTACGCCTTCTCTATAAGCTGTCTGCGGGCTCGCCGACGTTGTACGTTCTTGACGATCTTGCCGCGAGTAAAGCCCTAACGAAAAAGAAGGACATGCTCTCCTAACTCGCCTTTTCTGGCCGACACGCGAAACAGAGTGTGTGGGTGCTGACACAAAAATGCAATTCAGTAGGAAAGGATCTACGAGAACAGACAACTGCAAAGACCGCTTCTCATTTGCAGATGCACTTTATGAGAACAACGTCGTTCCTCACGAGCTATGCGCGTCGCTTAGCACCCGTTTAGCAGCAACTAAGCACGCTAAGCTTTTGTTAAAGACAGACCAACCAGTTGAACACCACATCTGCTGAGCGAGATGGAGACCATTATGATGACTGTAATTTTTTGCCTGCAAGTGTTAACGACAGGGTGTTTGCTATATGGGGCGTATATCTATATTAGAGCCAGGCGTGTTATGCGTATACTAGCTACAAGGATGGACTGTGACGATCTATTGGAACAGCTTCTACAGGAGACACCTTCAGTGGAGCTTGTGCACACGAAAGCTGCTGCCGCTGGACAAAGCTCGGACGATGTCGCTAAAAAGCGCGCGCGACTGGCCGCTTTAGCCGCGGGAGGGCAGTTAAAAATGATCTTCAAGGGAGCTCCCTTGAGCGCCGAACGGGTCGATCAGATGACGAACGAAGAAATCAACGAAGCGCATGTTCGATATGAAGCGCGTCTTGGCACTGCAATGTCAAAGTCTTTGGGTAGTAACCTTCTACGTCTTTATGCCTCCGCAGCCACAATGTTGTTACCTCTGCCAGTCGAGCGACAACCGACACTTGTAGCTGACATTGAAGAAGACCCGTTCGTATCAGCGGCTTTAAGCAGTGCTTGTTGTGAGCTATACTACCGCTATGGCATGTACTTGGCACCACTAACCGCGGCTATCACTAATGCAAAGCAGTGCGATTGGTCTATTAAAGACGCGCCACGAGTTGCATATGCAGATGGAGAAGCAGATCGACAATGCCCCGAGCGCGATGGCAATCGACTCGACGACGCCAACATCAATGGAGAATCCGCCACAACCTAAAAAGAAGGACCCTAACAAGCAGGAAGCCGGCCACTTGGGTGCCGCGGCGCGCAAGGCAAAGGAGAAGCGATTGCTAGAAGAACTAATCGCAGTAAAAGAGCGAAGCGAAGCTGATGTTTCATCATCTGCGCCGCAGCCAAACGCGGACCCGCCGTCACGCTCGAAGCAGAAACTCGGCACAAACGATTGGTTTGCGGCTACTGGTCTGGCCAAACTTCTTGCAGGGGTTTTATGGTTTAAACCTTATGCTAAAGCGCCACCGGGCACACCAGCTCGTACGTCTCAGGAAGTGCCACCACCCGTCAACGTGGCGCCACGTCAAACTCGCGGTATCTTCGACATGGAGTAACCCTCTATTAGAGATAGAGACTGTTTTGCAATAATGGTACTTGGCTTCGTTGCAGCCGTTGCAACAAACGTATTTGGCAATCACATATACGAGAGACTTGACATGACAACTCCATCTCCTTATGTAAAAGAGTATGGTAACCTTGCTTACCACGCGGCCGTTGTTGGCGGCCTCACCTTGGGTTATATTTATAATATGATTCTGAAGAAGGTATTGAAAATTAAGCCGGCCGACCTCGGCAGACTCGATTTTGAAGATTCAGTTAAGGTCGTTGGAACAGTCGCTCTGGCGATGTGGACGAAAGACATGCTCGTTAAGCAGGGTGTCAGCTTCCACAATAACTGACGATTTCTCAGTCTCTTCTTCAGTTCTGTAGCGCAGCCTAGGCCTAACCTATTCACTGTATTGCGGTAGCTATGGCTAGTGTATAAGTGACTAAAGTTCTTAAACTTGTTCAGTTACAACAAAGATCTGTTTCTTGTATTTTCTTCTTCGTTCATAACATTCGCAAACAACACAACAATGCATCAACGACGACAAACGATTCAATTGTACGACAGCAACGCAACCTTTTTTTTATCTTACTCTTCTCTAAAGTTTTTCTATGCACGACTAGCTGCTCTCTAAACGTCTTCTACACTCAACTAGCACTCCTTCTACAACTTATCTCACTGTCTGAGCGTACGCTCTTCCCTCGGGCGCTCTGTCCTTCTCTCTGCCTCTCTCCGTCTGTCTGTCTGTCTGTCTGTCTCTCTCTCTCGCGCTCTCCGGCGACGGTCAGTCGAGCCGCGCCAACTTTCCCGCCAGTCAGCCACCTGCAAGCCTGTCTGTCTGTACGCTCAACAATTAGCTGACCTTGAGCTGGTCTATCCGTACGCTCAACTATTAGCTGACCACACGCTATACAAAATTAGCTCACATTACCTCTTTCCTTTCGTTTAAAGAGAGCTAATTATCTATAAAAATTAGCGAACGTACCTTAACTAAACAATGCAAACAGTCCATATTATAATACATCATAAAATATCTTACACTACAATCTAGACAGACAATCGGCTACTACATTCAATTTACCTTTCTTGTAGTTCAACAGAATGTCAAAATTTTGTAATGATAAAGACCATCTGACTAACTTAGCAGATTTCGACATTGATTCAGTCAAATAAACTAAAGGATTATGGTCTGTAAACACATTGATTTTAGAACCAATAAGAATTTCTTTCAACTTGTTTAAAGCCCATATGATTGCATAGGCTTCCTTCTCAATCGTCGCCCATCTCCTCTGGGTATCTGTCAGCTTCTGACTGATAAATGAAACGGGACGTTCTATCCATTCATTGTCCACCTGAGACAGAACAGCTCCCACAGCAAAATCACTGCTATCACAGTACAAATTAAAAGGTTTACCAACCTCAAACATATATAGAATCACATTTGACAAGACAATTTGTTTAAGGGAATCAAAGGATTTCTGGTGTGCATCAGTCCAAACAATGTTCTCGGGTACTTTCTTGCTGGTTAAGTCTGTCAATGGTTTAGCAATTTCAGCAAAATTACAAATAAACTGTCTGTAAAACCCAAAAAATCCTAAGACTTGTTTCACTTCCTTCCTGGTTTCAGGTTTCTTCAAATTAATCAAACTGTCAATCCTGTCTGGATTCATCATCTTCTTCCCTGATCCTATAAGATGACCGATGAACTTCACCTCACTCTTACCAAACACACATTTCTTCAAGTTCAACGTTACATTATGCAGTCTTATTTGTTTCAAAAATAATTCCAAATGTCTTAAATGAATGTCCCAATCATTAGAATGCACTGCAATGTCATCAACATAAGGTTCAGTAAAATCATGAATCGGTTGCAAAATCATATTTATCGCTTTTACAAAAGTCCGTCCAGAGTTAATCATTCCGAAAGGAACACGCGTAAATTCATACAGTCCATTATGTGTAACAAACGCAGTCTTCCATTGATCACTCTTTTTAACAGGACAAGTCCAATATGCACTGCGACAGTCCATAACGGAAATAAACTTGGATTTTCCGACTTTGCTCAAGACATCGTTGACGATTGGCATAGGATATCTGCAGTTCTCAGTAAAAGAGTTAATGTATCTGTAGTCACAAGCCAATCTCAAGGATCCATCCTTCTTTTTGACAATGACAAGTGGACTTGCCATTCTGCTTGACGATGGTTGAATGATGTTTTCTTTCAGCATCTCTTGTATTTGTTTTTCCACTTCTGCTCGGTATATTAGTGGTATTCGATATGCCATGAATTCTTTTTCTCGAAAGTCTGGTCTCAACACCACTTCATGTTCTACTAGTGTACATAGTCCCGGTTTGTCCGAAAACCTGTCTGCATATCGATTCAGTACATCAAGTAATTGTTTCTGCTGTTCGCTCGTAAGATGTCCAATTTGTTCATAATCCAATTGGAGTGATTTCTGTTTTGTCTCTGAATAGTCTTCCTTCAGCGGTATTTCTACCACTGATCCAAATTCGTCATCCTCTTCCACGATCAGACCACAAGACAACGTTCTCGTAATGAACTTCCTCATCTTGTTGGCATGAATAATCCGTCGACCGTTTTCATTCATGTCCACCAGATACGAATATTTGGATCTTCGTTGCAAGACCGTGCATGGACCATGCCATCGTGAGATCAATTTATTGGTTGACGTTGGATACAGCACGATGACGTTCTCTCCTGGTTCGAATTCTTTATCTTTTGCTCTTTTGTTATATTGACTGGCGTATTGTTTTTGCTTTTCTTCAGCACAACTCTCGGCGAATGTCAAGGCCTTTTCCATGTCTGCTCTTAAATTCTTCAGGTACTTTGCCGGTTGCACTCCAATGTTCGGTGGTAAATTTATCTCTTTGGTCCAGCTTTCTTTAAGAATGGTTAGTGGCCCTCTCGGCAACTTTCCATAGACCAGCAGATACGGTGCTACTCCTGTAGTTGCATTAGGCACTTCTCTCAATGCCCAGACTGTAAATGGAATGATTTTATGCCACTGTCTCGGATTTTCCACAATGACATGATGAACCATCTTCTTGAACGTTTGATTCCATCTCTCCACCAATCCTGCCGCTTCTGGATGTCCTGGCGAATCGAATCGAGGACAACATCCCATCAATTTCAGAAATTCTCTCGTTAGACTAGCTGTAAAATTTGTTCCTCTATCACTCGTTATCACTGACGGAACTCCCACATCCATGAACAGCTTCATCAGAGCTTCGCATACAGCCTTAGCGGTCAATGACTTCATTAAAAAGATTGTTGGCCATCTTGTACATGAGTCCACGATGCACAAGCAATACTTATGCCCTGCTGCTGACGTCGGTTCGATTGGTCCTACGACGTCCATGGTCATTCTTCTGAACGGCACATCCTCCCTTGGTATTGGCGTAATCGGCACTCGATCCATCACCAAACTTCGTACTTTCAACTGACACTTCTCACAGGACTTGCAGAATTTCACCACATCTCTACGCATCCTTGGCCACACAAAGGACAACTTGATACGTTCCCTTGTCTTCTCTTCTCCCAAGTGTCCGCCAAATACTGACTCGTGCGCCAATTCCATCACCTGAATTCTTCTTTCCTTCGGCAACACCAACTGATACACCAACTGGTCCAACATTTGATGCTTCTTATACATCAACCCATTCACCACACTAAACTCTGATCCTTTGTCTTCAGCTATCTTCCACCACGACCTCAGTGACTCGTCATTTCTCTGCTGCTCTTCAAATTTCGTTGCGTCTGCCAATTGTCTTTCATCATTCGTATTCTCGGCAAACAAATCTCTTATACTCGTGTCCATTTCACCATCACTTTCAGAATCATCATAATCATCACGTTCACATGCAACCATCTCTTCTTCAATTTCATTGCTCTCAGATGTTACTCCTTCTTCTTCTTCTTGAACGCTTTGTTCATCTTCGCTTTCTGTGTCCTCATCTAGCAAACTCTCATTTGACTTTTCCTCTTCTCCTTCTTCCACTTCTCTTCTCCGACTCTGTGCTCTTGTAGTCACATTCGCTTGCAATTCTCCTTGCAATACACTCACTGGTGGAACCTCTTTCAGTTCTGCGATTATCTCTGGATGCAGCAAGAACTTTTCTTTGTTATCTTTGCACAAGACTGCCGGAATGCTGGCACATACCAAGGTTAAATATGGTGCAATATTCATTTCCTTGTCCTTCAAATCTCCTCCTACGTTATGACCACTCATCCGCACTTCTATTTTCACCAACTTAGCTGGAATGGGTTCTCCAGCCACACATTGCAAATGTACTCTGCCAATTTCTTCCACTGTCGCTCCTTTCAACAATTCCTCATTGATTACTGGAATCTCAGTACCAGAGTCAATCAGCGCTTTGACTTGCACGGGATGACAACTTTCATCATTTCCACGTATCTCTACATCTAAATGCCGTAGTAAAGACTTCTTCGTACGTTGACACTGATCTTTACTTTCTGTTTCTCGACAAGTATCCGTAATGGGAGCAGATTTTACTACTTCTCTCTGTATAGTAAACTGAGGCGTACACTTCATTACTGACTTCACTTCCGTTTCGCGGTTGTCTTGTCCTTCCAGCTGATTAGGTGCATTCATTACTTGGATCTGATTTACTCTGAGATTTTCTGAACTTCGAGTAAATCTATTTCTCAGATTTGTCATTCTTGGTGGTGCTTGACAATCCTTTATCAAATGTCGGTCTGACTGACAATTATGGCAACGTTTCCTCACAATAACTCTCTGTTCAGTGCTCTCCCGTCTGTAATTGTACGGAGTATATGCTGCATTGCTTTCTCTTTGGCGTCCCATCACTGGAATTCGACTGTATATTTGTCTGTCACCCGTTGCTTCTCTTCTATCTTGACCAAACTGTCTTCCATGAGCACTATCTTTCCTTACTTCATTACTTCTGGCTTGGCTTCCTGTTTCTTTGTTACTACTATTCCACCTGGTTTGCTTCGAACTATTACCCCATGCTTCATATTTCGGTTTGTCTTGAAACATTAGACCAATTCGATTGTTCACATGTATGTCTGCGAGATCTGCAACATTACTAGCTTCCAAACATTCAGTACCCTCCTTTGCTAGTACAAACTGTAGTGGACCCGGTGGTAGACATTCTTTCAACTTATCTGCCACCAACAGATCAAATAACTTCTCATAGTCTTTGCCCACTCGCCTACTTCTGACATAATAGTTCAACAGATTCTTCAATCTTGCTGTAAACATAGTGTATGTCTCTTCTGCCGTTTTCTTCGCATCTACAAATCGTGATCGATATTCTCTCGCTGTCAATTTGAATTCTTTCAGTAAATGTTCTTTCACTATGTCGTAATTGTCTAGATCATCAAAAGACAATCGGTTTAACACCGTTCTCGCTCTTGGCGTCATTAGTGGCAACAGCAATTTGACCCAAAACTGCTTTTCCACCGTAAAACTGTTGAATGCATTCTCAACTGTCTCAAAATATAATGGCACCTCCATCATATCATATGGCATCTTAGGTAACACGTGTTTCATTGCATCACCTATCTTCTTAATCTTGGACACCATTGTCTCACTTTCTCGGATCCTATTTCGTTCTAACTCCTCACGGCTTCTTCTTTCGTCTTCATTTCGTTCCCTCAGTCTATTTTGATCTTCTTCCCTACGCAGTTCTTCTTGTTCTATCTTCTGCTGCAACAATTCTAACTGCTTTCTGCGTTCCTCCTTTTCAATAGCCATTTCTCGGAGCTGAGCTTCCTTAAGAGCGAGTTTCTTTTGTTCTAAATGTACTTGTTCTTCCCTTTCTCTTTCCGCTTTTTCCAAACTTTCTTTCTCCATTTTCAATTCTTCCTGTCGAATCTCTTCGGCTCTTTCTAATTCTGCCAAACGCATGGCTTCTTTGTCTTCCTCACGAGTCTTTTGCTCTTCAATCTGCTGTTTTCGTATTTCTTCATCGCTTTTCCTTGCTCTCTCGTATTCTATCATTAGTTCCATCCTTCTTCGTTCTGCTTCGTCACGATCTTTTTTCAGTTGTTCTAACTGAAGCTGGAACTGCTGCTTCTGCATCTCTATCTCTTCTTGTCTCATCCTTTCTGCTTGTTCTGCTCTTACTTTTTCCTCTAGTCGAATCTTTTCTGCTCGTTCAATCCCTTCTTGTCTCATCTTTTCTGCTTTTGCCGCTCTTTCGTTCTCTTCTTGTTTACGTTGCTCCTCTTTCTCTTTCTCTTCTTGTCTCCGTTCTTTCTCTTCTTGTCTCCGTTGCTCCTCTTTCTCTTTCTCCTCTTGTCTACGTTTCTCCTCTTCTTGTCTCCGTTGCTCCTCCCTCATCATCATAAATTGCATCAACGCCTCCATAGACATAGCCTGTGGTTTCTCCTCAGCACCACCTACTGCACCTTTCTCTTCAGCTTCCTTTTTTAGCCACACCTCTGCTAGAGCTCTCATCAAATTTTCCCTTGACATCTCTTCGACTTCTTCCACGTCTAGATCAGCTTCGATTAATAATTTTATTATTCGATCAGAAGACATCTTCTTTATATTAGCTTGCTTTTGTTCTGTAAGTTTCTCCATCTTACTTCCTTACTTCAGTGATTTGCGTGAAGAAATCGAGGGAGTGGCTATGCTTTCTGTGATTGGTTGACTGTAATTTCTATTACTTGTTTATTCAAGGAGCGAGTTTTGTATACCTCTCTGGCGTTGCGTTGTCGTAATGTCGTTCGTATGCCCGTTGTATCTTCTCACCAGTTGTTCGGATGCTCGGAATGCTTCTCCGGTTCCTCAGATGCTCAGTGTCCTTCTCCCGTGTGGTCGGCTTCTCGTAATGATTTGAAATCCACCGTCCGTAGCTTGGACTAAAAATCCACCGTTCGTAAATATCTCTCCGTCCGTAACTCGGATACAAAATCCCAACGTCCGTAACTATTCCTCCGGCCGTAAACTTGGATTGACTATCCCGCCGCTGCCACCAAATGTCAGCTTCCACAATCACTGACGATTTCTCAGTCTCTTCTTCAGTTCTGTAGCGCAGCCTAGGCCTAACCTATTCACTGTATTGCGGTAGCTATGGCTAGTGTATAAGTGTCTAAAGTTCTTAAACTTGTTCAGTTACAACAAAGATCTGTTTCTTGTATTTTCTTCTTCGTTCATAACATTCGCAAACAACACAACAATGCATCAACGACGACAAACGATTCAATTGTACGACAGCAACGCAACCTTTTTTTTTATCTTACTCTTCTCTAAAGTTTTTCTATGCACGACTAGCTGCTCTCTAAACGTCTTCTACACTCAACTAGCACTCCTTCTACAACTTATCTCACTGTCTGAGCGTACGCTCTTCCCTCGGGCGCTCTGTCCTTCTCTCTGCCTCTCTCCGTCTGTCTGTCTGTCTGTCTGTCTGTCTCTCTCTCGCGCTCTCCGGCGACGGTCAGTCGAGCCGCGCCAACTTTCCCGCCAGTCAGCCACCTGCAAGCCTGTCTGTCTGTACGCTCAACAATTAGCTGACCTTGAGCTGGTCTATCCGTACGCTCAACTATTAGCTGACCACACGCTATACAAAATTAGCTCACACAGGGCATTCCCGACGACATCATCAAGAGCTAGCGATCGTACAACTGTACAAGTACTAAAGATACGCTATACTGTAACTATGGCTGCGGCTATTGGAATGGCGGTCTTCTCTGCGGTCGCGAATGCGGTTACATTCATCGGCGGGAACGCGATATATGCCCAATTTAATAAAGAAGGTGCATCGGCAGAGTCAGCTCGCCATAACAGGGCTATGGAAGACTTACAGCACGCTCAATCGGAATGGTCACAAAAACGTCAAGCACAGATTGATTATCTCAACGATAAGTTGCGAAAAGAAGCGCAAGCCGATAGGCTCTACACCGACGTAAACGAGGCGATGCGCCTATACTATGATGTGACCGGCGGTGACGAACAGAAGCTGAAAGGCATTCCAGATGTTGGAAACGAGCCAGCGCTCGATAAGTTCTATCAACCTAGCGAAGAACAAAAAAGTACGAGCTCATCTTTCTCGCTGGCGGCATCGGCCTCAGCGGGTGGCTCGCTTTCAAGTATCTGTAGTATCCCTATTTGCATAGGAAGTAATACGCCAATCCGGCACCGATGGCTGCGATTGTGATTACCGTTTTTGTGCTTTCATGATCTTGTGCATTGGGGTTGGTAGGAGGGGATGGGGGCGTGTCATGCGGGGGGTTGAAGCCTATGGCTTCATTTTTGTGGGTGGTGGATCCACCTTCCCTTTTTCTACTGGCGGTAGTCTCGTGGTGTTTATATTATCATTCGTGCCGAGGCTCAGGCTGTCGCCATGTTCCGCGATCTGGATCTCGTTATTGTATCCCGCAATCGTACCGATTCGCAGATTCATATCACTTGGGACCATATATATCTCCTCACCCAATATACATGTATAGTCGAGTTTTGACCTAGCGTGCTGTAGAACATCCTGATATTGCTTAATGCTCGCCTCACGGTCATCCGCGGCATTGATCACCTTCTCAACATTATCTGCGAACTGTAACTGGGCGTCGTGCGCAGCCCCCGCGCCTAGCACCGAGGTGCGGGTCTGGCTCTGTGCTCCAAGGATGGTCCAAGCGTATATAGGCACGCCCCGAGTCGTTAATCCGCGCTACGCCATGTGTGGTGAACCCTTGGCTTTTGTCCAGCATACTCCGGACAAAACCGTTTGTCACCTTGTCCTCCTGAGATATATAGTCTATGTGAAGCTCGTCGTCAGTGGTTTTCTCGGTAAATGACTCTATTCTCGAAATATTATCGTCTGCGGCTAATATTATAGCCATAGTTGGCAGCATAGTTGAAAACTCTTCCAAGCCCACCGGAGTTTGCATGCTTTTCGTTGAGGTGGCACGCAGCCGCTGCCTGATTACAGTCGACTCCAAATTCACCGCAGATTGTTTGGTAACGATATTTGTCGATGCCGTTGTTGAAGGCATTCCAGTTAGGCTGTGCTGGGAGTGGGCATTTCATCTCAGCCAGAATCCTTCTGGTCTGATAATTAATAGACGTGGAAGATGTACACCGAACGAAGCAGGGCAGGCAGTGTTTCGGCCAGTATGTGATCTTTCACCGACACTCCACACCCGGCCGTAGCACACCACAGCGCGAACTGCAGCTGGTTCTGCCAAAACTGCATAGGATTGCTACTCCATGCATCGACGACGGCTTGAGACGTCACGTACGGAAGAATGTAGCTCTGCGTCAGATCAAACCGAGCTGTATAGCTGTCCTGAATGAGTTTGTATTGCTTACATAATACGTCCTGCGACCTTTGCGCGGCTGCGACCATGGATCTTTCGTCCTTCGTGTAATCGAAGACGGTGCCGAGGCGGCAGCTCACCGTTGCGTTTTCCTTAAAGCACTCTGGGATCGCCATTTTATTGAATTCGTGCGCCATATCTTCAATCGGAATGTCATTTAGATTTCACTGTGTTCTTTAAATATATGTTAGGCCTATATAAATTACCTTGCCTTCGGAAGAGCTAGTGAAGGGGGTTTGGTCTGCGATGTGGGCAATACAATTCAACGCCCGACCAGATAAAGTTCCGGGTCCATCCCGAGACTTCGGTGATAAAGCGTCTCGCTGTTTTGAAAGTTGGTTTACAACTCCTGGTACTTTGAAAGCGTTTGCGCGTGGAGTGCTTTCTACATGTAGGTCTACTGATATATCCGCGCTACTACTGCACAGCTTCCAGCGGGTACGGCAGAAGCCTGTTGGAGATTTATAGCACTTCTAGAAAGGGTTGCCGCTTAACATATGAAGAACAGAGTCGCATCGGCGATGTTGGTAGAGGTTCTAATCCGTCGCGAGCCATTTGCCGCTGTAGCTGTCTTTCTTTTTGTAATAATAATAATAAGCATTCAGGGGCACGTTCACACAACCAACCGGGATCGAGGACGACCAACCATACTAACAATGAACGCATTGTTACTTTAGATTTAGTATGCAAATGTGGGAAAACTATTAACACACTATGCTAGTGATTTGCTAGGCGTTCACTGTTCATCAGGCACAGCCAGTTGGCGTTTCACAGTTTGAATTGGAAATAAATGATGGTTTTCATAATAATAATAATAATAATAATAATAATAATAATAATAATAATAATAATAATAATAATAATAATAATAATAATAATAATAATAATAATAATAATAATAATAATAATAATAATAATAATAATAATATATTTTCTTTAATTAAACGCCTGCAAGACGCACTGCGCTTTACATTTACAAGTTATGCAGTTATGTAGCTGTTGTCTGTAGCTGTTGTCTTTCCTGCTCCTGTTTATTTACCGTCGCTTTGTGCAACTATCTGAAGTTCATAGTCTTTGAACGTGCCAATGACGCCTTTCACTTTAAAGGTATTGACACCCACCCGACTTTCGATCTGATGGACCCCTGCCGACCACTTCGGAGCACTTCCTTTTGTGAAGCCCACCTTATTAGTAATGTGTCGCACTTCAACACCCGGAAGTAGTTGCGCATGGTCAACTCGCGCCGCAACTCGCATTGACCTTGCCTTATCTTCGAGGCGTATGTGCTCAATGTTCTTAAGCGTTGTTTTTGTCGGTGCCAGTCCAGTAGCTCGTGTAACACGGCCATTATAAGTTTCGATGATGAACGGCAACGAATCCACCCAGTTGTTCTGTCCGGTCGACAAGAACTATCCCTCTAGTATGGTTCGTAGGGTCAGGTGAAAGCGGTCGACGCGTGCAAGAGGCGCGTGGTTTCTTGGTTCCGTAAGATGATGTAGAATACCTTCAGCGTGCATTAGCTCACCGAACTTGCGCGCCGTGAATTATGTGCCACTGTCCGACCAAAGAAGGCGGAATGGTTCGCGCCGTTTGGCCTCGGTGACTATTGTAACCATGGCCTCTGCAGCACCGCCCTTCTTTTTTAGCGGCTGTGCGTAAGCGAAACGACTATTGGCGTTAATAACCGTGAGGATACTTTTGTAGCCATGGTTCGCTCTCGCCAACTCCTCAAAGAAAATGATATCGGCTTGGTAGGTGCCTGGAGGACCACCAGTTGGTGCGTATTCTTTCGGCTTCACCACCCTCTTCGTCCGCTGCTGCGCCGCAGTCGTTTTGTCTTTTGTTGCGAAGAGTAATCCCTCCATCATTTGTATATGTCGTCAATCGCTTCAATTGCTTATTTGTGGGTTGCCGTTCGTTTCTGTATTGAAACACCCATCACAGAGAACTTCGTCGCCCCGCTTGCAGTCGATCAAGGCACAATCTATCCCCCGGCGCTCAACCAACATTTCACAACGACAGTGAAACGCCTGCGACGCTATCTGATATACGAACCAAAGTGGTAAGCCTTTTAAACCATCGAGAACTGCTGACTCTGCCGCCCCAAGCACCGCAATACGCTCCGCAACCTCCGCAATATACCCCCTCGCCTTCGCATCGATTTGTTCTTGGATTTGTTCTCTGGATCTAAACAAGCCAAGTAGGCTAATAATAAGTTACACTTGTTTCATGCGAGAAAAGTTTCTTTTCCTAATCGGCTCGCCTTCAGGTGTTAATTAAAAATAGACATATGCACACATACAAAGACACAGACAGATACATAGACATACAAACACACGGTCAAAATTTGATTGGTAGGTACGCGCACGCCTATGACTTGAATGAGAGGTCAGTTGACAATTTAGGGGCTTGCCATTTGCTAGGCAGCCTGGTTGCGCCAGTAAGCCAGTGACGTCACAGATCTATTTTTAGATGGAGTAGAACGACAATTCATTAGTTGGTAATAATAATAGTAATCTTTTCTTTAATTGAGCGCCTGCAAACGCACTGCGCTTTACATTTACAAGTTATGCAGTAATCTTAATTAAACTTAACTACCAACTGAACAGACAGCTTTGTAATTACAACGGCGCCAATGGCAGCCTACAAAGCAAATCCGCCCAACGGGGGCTCGAACTCACTACCTCTCGCACTCTTGGCCAGCGTGTTAACCACTACTCTACCGGGCCCCCGGTGGAGGTGAAGTAGAGCGATAACCCTATCAACTACTTCTGTCCCATCCGAGCGTAGGTCGGGCTGTTAGGTAAGAAAGCACACGGCATAACAGTTCACATATGCCTACATGCAGTTCTTTTTACCATCGTTGTTACTGTAATTCATATCAATTCACAAGATCCACACAAGTTTAAACGTAAGGATCACTGTTTCAAAAGTCAAAACGAATCGGCAACATCATCGGTTTCATAGCATTGACGCAAATTCGCCAGGAAAATCGAAGTTGAAAAAAGCATTTTTCTCGGGAAATCTTGCAAGAGTTGCAAAATGCAAAAAAATAAATAAACGAATCAACGTGTTACCAGCGGCCCACCGACAAATTTTCGGCAGCGGGGACCCAAAAAATTGGCCGCGAAGGCGCTCACGACTTGGCGGCGGCGCGGCCGGCGCAGAGCTCTGTTTGTGAGTTATTCTTTCGACTCGAACACGCTCTCCTTCCTTCGTATTCCAAGGGTATCTCCCGCACGCCTCTGGCATCCATTCGCATTTCACTAGGAATTCATCTGCATGTCGCCCAGTCCAAGGGCGGATCCAGGAATTTTCGAAGGGGGGGGCCAAAAATTTTTTGGGCAGGGGTCGGAAATTTTTTCGTTGATCTTTCGCCGAAAAATCTGATGAACTTTTTTAGTCGTTTTTGGCCGAAACCAGAGTTTAATTTAGCCCCCACCTTTGGGGGAATTGAGGTTTTCGGAGGGGTAGATAATTGACCGTCTGAAGACAATCATGAGGCGCGCAGCGTCGAGAGTGGTAGGGGAGGGGTGTGGGGAGGGGATACGCCCCTCCCCACCAGAAACTTTTTGAATTTTCACATGGCAATGGTAGCATTTTAAGCTGTTATCTTAACAAATTAGCTGTACTTTTCAGTGCTTGTAAGAGTGCCATAAGGTCTCAATAAATATAGACTTTACTTAAAAACTTCTTTCCCGAAAACTAGATGTTCTTATTTAAGTAATCCGCCGGAAATCTTCAAAAAGGGTGTTCAATTTTCCTTCCCAAAACACTGATGAAATTTTTTGGTCATCCGTGCGAAATCTTAAAAAAGGTGTTTAATTTTTCGTCTAAAAAGAGTGATGACTTTTTAGTCTTCCATGCGAAATTTTCCAAAAAGGTGTTTAATTTCGCATCCCAAAAAACTGATGACTTGTTGTAGTCATCCCTGCGAAATCTTAAAAAAGGTGTTTAATTTTTCGTCTAAAAGGAGTGATGACTTTTTAGTCTCCCGTGCGAAATTTTCAAAAAAGGTGTTCAATTTAGAATTAAAAAAACTGATGACTTTTTGTAGTCATCCGTGCGAAAACTTAAAATAGGTGTTTAATTTTTCGTCTAAAAAGAGTGATGACTTTTTATTCTTCCGTGCGAAATTATCAAAAAAGGTGTTTAATTTCGCATCCCAGAAAACTGATGACTTGTTGTAGTTATCCCTGCGAAATCTTAAAAAAGGTGTTTAATTTTTCGTCTGAAAGGAGTGATGACTTTTTAGTCTTCCGTGCGAAATTTTCAAAAAAGGTGTTCAATTTGGCATCCCAAAAAACTGATGACTTTTGTAGTCATCCGTGCGAAATCTTAAAAAAGGTGTTAAATTTTACGCCTAAAAAGAGCGATGACTTTTTAGTCTTCCGTGCGAAATTTTCAAAAAAAGGTGTTCAATTTAGCATCCCAAAAACTGATGACTTTTTAAGACTAGAATAAATAAAATACTTCCCACTACTAAATGAAATATAGTAAGATATAAATAAAAACAAGGAGTAAACATGTGTTATCATTCACCGCATTTTCTTGCACATATAGACTAAACTCAAAACTTAACTTGTTTCGCCCTGAAATTTTTTTGGCATCTGCAAAAAATAAATTACATCCCAAACACTCGGTACGTGACTTTTTGGCGCCGCCGTTTTGGCGCCGCCGTTTTGGCGCCGCTATTGCGCAATAACATTTGCGTTTTGCAGTCTATTTCCGGTTCAGTGTATACGACGCGTGAAACAAATTGACGAAATCCTTGCTGAAATAGAAAGTGAATGTACGGCTTGTTGTTGCGTTAATTGAAGCTGGATCGATGAAAATATTCCTGGTTTAATTGGAGCTGGATTTATTAAGCGAACGCATGAGAAATGGAAGATATGATCAAGAAAAGAACGCTTGAGATTTGTAAGCTCGATGAAGAGTCTTTTAAATGCGAAAAAGCGGCGGGAGTTCCGACGAATGCTTGAACAATTGAAGCTGAAAGGAGATTTTTTTGCCGGTGAAATAGAAGCTGGATTTTTAAACAAATGCTTTATTTAATAACAAATTATAAGACATGTGAGGTAGCAGATTAATAAAGTACAAGCGATCAAAGCAGAGGATGTCACATCGAATGATTGAAAAAAACAGGCCCACCAAAGAGAGAAAGTCCCGCTAAGACTGGGCCTATTTAGCTTAGTATAGAAATAAGAACTTTAAGATGACATAAGATTTTAGCACGATAGATCGAGGAAATACAGACTTTAGTGACAACAATGAATATGGTGTATTAAAGACAAAAGCGACAGTTCTTTTAAAAAGTCCATTGTTTTGAAATGTTCATAATTGCAATTATAATAAAAAGGTGTGCAACTGCATATGTGTGCCAACACTAAAGAAGGTGTGCAATTGCCAATTTTTTCCAACACTAAAGAAGGTGTGCAATTGCCAATTTCTGCCAACACTAAAGAAGGTGTGCAAATGCCAATTTTTGCAAACACTTAAAAAGGTGTGTAATTGCCAATTTTTTAGAAACCTAAACAAATCCATTGGTTCGAATTGTTCATTATTGCAATTGTAATATAAAGGTGTGCAAGTAAAATAATGATGCTTTAAAGCACACTGCTGTTGTACAAAAAAATTGTGCAATTGCACACCTTCTTTAGTGTTGGCACACATTTGCAGTGGACACCTTTTTATTAGAATTGCAATAATGAACAATTCGAACCAATGGATTTGTTTAGGTTTCGCAAAAATTGGCAATTACACACCTTTTTTAGTGTTGGCAAAAATTGGCAATTGCACACCTTCTTTAGTGTTGGCAAAAATTGGCCATAGCACACCTTCTTTAGTGTTGGCAAAAATTGGCAATTGCACACCTTCTTTAGTGTTGGCAAAAATTGGCCATAGCACACCTTCTTTAGTGTTGGCAAAAATTGGCAATTGCACACCTTCTTTAGTGTTGGCAAAAATTGGCCATAGCACACCTTCTTTAGTGTTGGCAAAAATTATCAATTGCACACCTTCTTTAGTGTTGGCACACATTTGCAGTGGGACACCTTTTTATTATAATTGCAATAATGAACAATTCGAACCAATGGTAAATTACTTCTAAAAGGAGGACAATGATATTTTGGCTAGTTTTAACTGTACGTAAGTGCTTCCACAAATGCACAAATTCGATTACAAATGCACATTTTGTGTATAGCTGCACGTTAAAAAAGCCCTGCCGGGTACCCGGCTAATGTTCTAATATAGCGGCAGTTTTCTGATTTTATTGAATGCCAGATACGATTGCAACAATAATTATTATTATTATTCAAAAGCTTAACTACATGTACATCATGTGACCACATTGACTATACTCACTGCCATACCATATAACAATTAAGGAAGTTATATTACATTGCGACAAAAAATACTTAACATCAGATTTTTGAACACAGACAAACATACTTTTGCTTAAATCGGAGTTGGATTGTTCATCAATGCAACACCAGTTTAAGGAAGAACATTTTCAGCAATCCAGCTCCAATGAAATTTAATTGTGGTATTACCTAATACGAATAAAAACAAGCTTTGACCCTTTCAGATCAAGTGAGGAGTGTACGTCGAACATACATTCTGAGCTATTTCGGGCATAACTTTTGAACGGCGTGGAATATCATCACAAAATTTAACTCAAAATGTGCGTAAATGAACCGCCTAAAATTACCTACAATTTGATAATTTTTATACTTTAGAATGAGGGAGAAAAAAATTCCGGCGCCAAAACGTCCGGCGCCAAATCGGGGGCGCCAAAACGGCGGCGCCAAAACGTCCGGCGCCAAAACGTCGGCGCCAAAACGTCCTGCTTCGCGAATAACATACATTCCATGCCATAAATCATAGTTGGATACTGTTGAAAGATTGTTTCATTTCGATGCTTTATATAAAGACAATGCAATTGCGTGAGAGACTTAGATTGGATTTTAATTACATTTACACAGTATTTTTATTATAGGTTTTAATTACATTTATACATTAATTCTCCTGTGCATGACTGACACCCTGAATTTTTTTTGGCCACCATGGATGGGGGGGGGCCACGTCCCATGGTGATTTGAAATGGGGGGGGCCATGGCCGGATTGGCCCCCCCCCTGGATCCGCCCCTGGCCCAGTCAGAGCTCAATCTAACACTAGACGTTATACTGTTAAATCTTATGGTGCCGAAGTGTGGAACACAATACCAATTGATATTCGTCAATACAGTAGTCTGCAGATTTTTAAAAAGAAACTTCGTGTCTTTCTATTTCCTCCACTAAATCTAGCTAGAAGTGCACATTGTTAGACAGCTTGCGTATCTAACACTATTTGGCTGAACTTATCAGACATTATTTGACCAGCTGGGCATTTGCTGTGCGTTTTCAACGAGTGGCTTACCCGCGTGAACTTTAGCCTATTTCGGGTGCTGTATAAATAGGACCGGTGTGTGGTGATATTTTGTTACAACCCGGGGCTATTTCTTAATTTCTCTCTAGACAACATGTAACTTACATGACCATGCACTTGCAGTTAAGGTTTTAGAGTGTTCCAAGATGCCCATACTAACGGAAATTGCACTTTTTCTTCTGTGTGGATTCCAAGAGAAGATCATGTTTGACCCTAATGCCAAGAGTGATCATTAATGAAGCAATGACAGCAACTATAGAACTTAATTCAATAAGATCAATTGTGTAAATTTAAAAAAGTAGACACCTCCACAGTGGGCGTCTTAGGAACCCTATACTACAAGAAGCCCATTGGACGGGCATCTTGGAGCAATGAAAATTGACTCAAACAAGTGGTATTGCAATCACGCATTTTTAGACTAAACCAATAAACAGCATGAGAGCTAAACAAATTGAACCAAACCTAAACGATCCTAAAGGTACAAAACAAATCAAACACACAAGAAGCAAAAACTCCAACCTCGTGTTGTAAGTATTATTGTCATTTTCACTCTAAACTCAGGCTAATGAAAAATTCACACACATCTGGGATGTTTATCTATCTGTAAGCCTACAATCTTTATGACACCAACCCTTATACTTTCTGCCTCATATCCATCCCCCCGCACTATCGGCAAACGTTCACCGCACATTAGATATTTTTCATCTCATCTGGACACAAACCTGCGCTTCTTCTCAGTTTTCTTGTTTAGCTAAGGTTCAAGGACATCACATCTAGCTTTTCTCCTCTTTCATGTGAGTTTCTTTTTATTCTTTAGTCCCTTCATTTTATTTTTTCATGCAACTGTGTCTGGAGATCTAGTGTCTGTAAAGATAGCAACATGTTTTGTCTGTTTGGCTTTATTCTCATCTGTTTCTTTCGTGCCTTTCTGGAAGCATAATTTATTTTTATATGGAGAAATGACAAGCACCTCAGATGTCTGGGTTTTCTTTCCTCAATCTCTTGGTTTTGGGCGAGGGTGAAATAGATTCAATAAGCACTGGTAAATTTGTAGGCTTAGAATATTGATGAGCAGAAGGTGGTGTCATGGAAGGCACCGAATTTTGGCCATTTGCTAAGGGTATCCAAGATGTTCGTGGGCATCTTGTAATCTCTATGCTTTATATGTATTCAAGACGCCCATGGGCTTCTTGTAATTTTCGAGTCCTTTTCTTCTGACGCCGTTTTATTTAACGACGGCAATGTTTACGAGTTAGGTAAAACCATTAAACCAACTGCAAATGAACCCAGAATAAACGTTGAAATGCGCGAATTGGTACTACTTAAGGCTAAGGAGAAATTCAGGCAGATTCATAAAATTTATGAATGTTACTTTGGTAAGTACACATTTAATGTGTACTTTTTAAAAAGGTAGTGAAAAAATAGAAATTGATTTTCGCGTCAATATCTTGAATTCTGAGCCTACAAATTTATCAGTGCTTACGTTGCCGCTAAAAAAAAGTTGTCAAGATGTCGCTACATGCAGTGAGACAGCTAAAATACGAATATGTGTCTATCCACGAGTTTTAAAGGGGGCGGCGTCTTATTCGCCCTTGGAGTGTTGTATGACACTCTCCCCTAAGTGCATAGTTAAGTTTGTTTCTCCGCATGCTCTTTACAATTTAAACTTGTCGCAATCCGTCGTCACCTAAAATGATTTAATTTTTTCGTTTTTGACTATTTTGCATAATATTTCTTGGGAATTTGTTTTACCTGGATGACCCTCCTCCTCCTTCGCAATAAAAGCGAATTGAATTGAACAATTATCGAATTGAAGAAATACAGGGTGGCGCATAAAAGTGAGACCGCCTCGTTAAATCTTTTGTATTATAATAATAAATTATGTTTTGGGCGGTTTTTAAACTGCAAAAGTTATCCTCAGCGTGTGATGTCAGTATTTCGTGAACTTCCGGTCGCCATCTTTATATTTTAAGTCAAATTGATGCCGATGGTAGGCTGCGACAGCGCTTAAATCAGGAAGCGGCTACTCGAAGTTCGTTAGAATGGTACGGAATATTCTGAGTGCAAGTGAGCTGATTTTCAGCCAGGATGATGATTCCCAAAGGGTGTACGGACATTTGAACGGTGGTCATTTGAACGGACGACACTTGAACGGCGACACTTTAACGGGCGACATTAGAACGCGCCGACAATAGAACAGGCGACACTTAACCTGCCTGGGTAGAGTAGTGGTTAACACGCTGGCCAAGAGTGCGAGAGGTAGTGAGTTCGAGCCCCCGTTGGGCGGATTTGCTTTGTAGGCTGCCATCGGCGCCGTGTAATTACAAAGCTGTCTGTTCAGTTGGTAGTTAAGTTTAATTAAGATTACTGCATAACTTGTAAATGTAAAGCGCAGTGCGTCTTGCAGGCGCTTAATTAAAGAAAATATATTATTATTATTATTATTATTATAACCGGAACGTCATATTAACGGGACGACTTATGAACAATTCACAAGATGCGGCGCTGTAGGCCTAGGCCTACACTATGCACGTAAGCCTATACTTTGAGTTTTGACTGAATGTTGGGCGCGACATTTGGTGGCACTGAATATTAGAGAAATTTATGCAAAGTTTTACTGTTACTTTTAGGTGTGAAACATAGTTTTTGTTTTTACATGTGTGACATGGCATTAATGCATGGATGTAGCCCCAAAAGGTAAAACGACGCTCATACCTCGAAATTATGATTATTTGAAAGAAAAAAAATCAAAGGAGGCAGAATATCATGGCGATGTCGAATGTACAAAACGATTCAAATGCAAGGCCCGACTTGTAACCGCAGACGATCAGATGGTCAGCGCAATACAAATGGAACACACGCAATCTGGAAACTTTTTCGATAGTTGCCACTCGCCAGCTACGGCAAGTCAGAAATTTTGATATAAATATTTAAACTCAGTTGCCAATTTGTCCCACACAAGTTGAATTTGGTAGGCCTGCATGTCCAAGACAGTAAATGCTCGATTGCTTATTAAAATTTAGGCCTACAAACTTCATCGATCAAGTGTCCTCCGGTCATCTGTCGCCCGATCAACTGTCCAGCCGTTCAATAGTCTCGGCGGTCATCTGTCGCCCGTTCTACTGTCGCCGTTCTAGTGTCGCGCGTTCTTTTGTCGTCCGTTCAAATGTCATGTAACCTTCCCAAAGCCAGAAGAGTCAACAGGAAATCTAAAGAGAAACGGGCGTCTCACAAAGAACAGTGCAACGCATTATAAAGCAAGATTTGCAACTTCAGCCGCACAAACGCGAAATAGGGCAGGTTATAAACGAAAACTGTAATTTGAAACCTTTACACCGGCAGCGAAGTCAACAGTTAGTTGGCATCTTTCAAAAGAGAACAGTGTAGGCTACGAAGAATTTTGTTTACAGACGAAAAAACATTTACACTTGTCTGGGTTAGTTCTCAAAATGATCGTGTTTATTCTGATGCAATAAAAATGTTCCAACAACGAACTCGTCACTCATACGCGCACGTGAACATTTCAATCGTTGCATCATGGTTTCGGTTGGGGTATCTCGGGTGGGGAAAACCAGTATGATCATTGCTGAACCTGGAGCTAAGGTCAACAGTGAGTGTACGGCACCTATTGACAAAAATTGCTCCTGGATATTCGAAACTGGTTGAAGAGTGGCAAAAATTTATTCGGCGGTTTATAAACAGAAGCGTTGATCAGTGATGCCGACGTTTAGACAAAACTGATGAGAACCGAGGTGGACACATTGAATTTGATTTCTGATTCTGTACGAATAAACATTTGACAACAATTTACTTGTTTTTAATAGAAGAAAAAGTGTTTAAATGATTTATTATTTGAAAAATTTAATATGCTAGACGGTCTCATTTTTTATGCGCCACTCTGTATATATATATATATATATATATATATATATAAATATATATATTAGGGTGTGTCTAAAAATTAAAATCTCGAATTAAACAACGACCAAGTTGGTTTTCTGTTCCACCTTGATAGTAATTACTATCTGCCAAATTATGTGAAAATCTGAATTAATTTAGGACTTGCTCAAAGCCCTCTAAAATTTGTGACTTTGTTATCAATGTGATTCATTGTTATTTTCAGAGATCCAAACAATTTTAGACACTTGAACATTAGATATATGTCATAATCAAAGAAAATACTGTCAGTTATTCGTCATAATTTATTCCCTTTAGTGCTTTCGGGAATTTATCTTGATGATACTCAACCATTTGCAGAACAAATTCTTTCTCTTCCTCATCTCTGACCAGCGCTTCATTGAAGGTCTGAATAAGAGCCTCCTTTCTCTGCAAAATTATTCGTCACTCTTATGGCAGATAGGATGTCTTTTGCCTCATTGTATGACTGCTCTGACTCCCACTGTTGCAGATCTCGTTCAGAAAAAGAGTCATCCAATCCGAGGATCCCGAATATTTTGGAGGTTGAAGTGGAGAAGAAATCGGGAAGTGCTTTTGTAAGTGGATCATGTATCGGAGGAATCCTCTTTGGAGGATCATCAGATCCCTGATTGTTCCGCATGCTGTAGACCATGTGCAGCTTCTCATTGACGGTGACTGAATCATCAAAAAGGCTGAGGCCAAACAGGGTCTCTGATAAATACCAAAGGTGTCGCGAAAATGCTGTTGAGGCGACCTGTGAGACTTCCTTGTCTTGATAAGTGCGGATTGCCTTCAAGAATTCAAGATCGTTCCTTGGGACCTCTTTAGGTGAGGCACATGTGAACAGTACTTCACATACATAAATTGTTGTCACAAAAAGTGACACTCGAACTAAATGATTCCACACCTTTTGACAGTAGGATGTTCGTGATGCCCTCTCTGAGCTATGACGTTGTTGAATGGGATATTGATCTCTGAAAAGCCACAACTTGATAGCATAGATCGCTCGTGCGATCCAGCATGCTCTATGAACTGCCCCTGGGTATCTGAACTCTATTCCTTTTGGCGGATATCCTCCTAAGAAAGTACTCATCATCATCATCATCATCAAAATCCATGAGCCAAATGCCCGTAGGTGTCCGACGCCACTCTCTGTCTGAGTCTGTCTCGCGTCATGCTGCCCAGCTTCAACCAGTCCGGTCAGCAGGTCCATACCATTAACATCTTGGAGCAGCTCGACCACCTTGTCTGATTGAAGAGAATATTGGGAGAGAGGCACGAAGGACAACCTGGATCAATGCCCGTATGTGTCCCACGCTCTCCCCCCGACTCTCTCCACTGGTCTGTCCTGACCGGCCTGTGTGTATGTCAGCTCCACATCATGACACCTTGAAGCATCTGGGTCGCTATGTCACTTGTGCCGTGGGTTTTGGGGATTTCTATGGTCTTGTTCTTTTACTGCCAGCGTATCTCCACCCATCTGGCAAACCTTCCTCATTTTATCCGGGCTTAGGACCGGCACAGGGAATTTGTTGGTTCCCTGTGGCAGAGGATGGATGCAGTTTAACGTCGTGCCCAGGAAGAAAGTACTCATATCTGTAATAATCAGTACTCAGTAACTTGCTGCAATGCGAAGCTGATGACATTATCTCGAATTTCTGTGATAGGCTGTACTGTACTGCATCTTTATCCTCCATTGCTGTGCAATACTTGGTCTAACCGATTTGTGGCCAGAAGTCTCGGAAATGAACAAAGAGTTCCAATTTTGGAGACCTTGCAGAATCATGCAGTGAAAACACCTTTTCCAGAACAATTTCAGAAATATGATGTCGGCAAGCAAGGTTTAATAGATCCTTTCCCAATTCTGTTTCCCGCCTGATGCATACGCCGCCCTTGAAACCCGTGTTACTCGCTGTTGTATCGAAACACATGTCCACGATTCTGTCTTCCAATGCCCAACGTCTGATCTCGGCCAAACACGCATCTGACATGACAGCAGCTGTACCAGATTGGAGCTTGGAGATGGCCAATAGCTTGGTCACCTCCTTGCCAGATACCATTATCGGAAGGCGATCAACACACCCTCGTCCTGTCCCTGTAGCATCTGGCAAGATATTGCCGTCCCAGTGAATAGTAAGAGGAACTTTTGGATCGAAGGATTCATGAATCTCGGCTGTTAGGGATGCACGGCTATCCTTCCTTGCTCGATGAATCGCAGAAGGACTGATAATCAGCTCGCCAGCTGGTACTGCACAAAGATTGGACACAGCGAGAGCAGTCAAAATGCGAGAGGCCTTCCTGCTGCTAGTTTTGGTACAATCTAGAGCAGCAGCAACATCACGAGTAACGATAGAGATTGTCCCCCTTTGCCCTTTTGGAGGCCAAGCAGACGTCGAAGGTTCTGGTTCTTTTCTGAGCTACTGGATGACACCTCTTCCTCAGATGACTTTTCCAGCAAAGAAACTTCCGTCACTGCAGCAGCTATGCTAGCACGATAGCATTCCATACGCTCTGCAAGGGCTGATGATCTTGCTACCACTCTCTTTTCTTGCTTTACAAGCTTGACATTAATGCCTGCCATTGAACCATGTCGTCCTTTCTCACGCTGTGCTTTCAAAAACTGTAGATCCTCTTCCATCTTGATTATTGCCATGGCATCACTGTGGGAAATATCAAAGAGATCCTCCAGGGAATTCTTGAAAGACTCACGCTTTCCATCTTTGGTTTCTGACTTCCTCGAAAGTCAGAAGGGGTTAAAGGCTGACAAGAATGGAAATCATGAAAAATTGCCTATAATGCAAACTGGTTCCTAACTTTGGTCGTTTTGAGCAAGTCCTAAATGTTGAGCTAGTAAGATACAATTTTGGATATGGAGGTTATTCATGAACTGGCACGATAATTTGACTTGGTCGTTAAAAAATATTCGAGTTAAAAATTTCACATGTACCTTAAAAACACCCTAATATATATATATATATATTAGGAGAGAGAACCAGAGGAAGATAAACACCGATTTGGATGGACAACGTAAGAAAGGATCTGAAGGAGATGGATATTAGCAAGTCAACTGCAATAAAAGCGAATTGAATTGAAGTAGGGAAGTCTGGATAAGTCATGTGGGAGCTTCATCGACGTCGCACAACTGACGGAAGAAAGAGAACAAAGAAAGAAGAGAGAGATATATAACTCCTGCTACAAATCTCTCTCGGTAGATAAACTTTCACACTCTATATAACAAACTTTTTCAATCCACTTCTTGGTCACGTTTTTCATTTCTTTTCACTCTATAATCACAGACATAAACAGCCCTTTGCCTTGGTTTCACCTGATTATTCTGTCTTCGAAATTTGATTTTATCAACCAAGCTGTGTGATAATTTCGGCTATGTTTTAATTTGATATAATTATTATGTTGGCCGAGTCTACGAAAACTTGCCAACGGTTTTCTTGAATTGATTCCTTTCGATGTTGATCATCTTTGAAGTGGATGGTTGAATATTTCCAAAGAATACATCTCTCACTTGATACGAATCGTAGAGCTTCTCAATTTTTTCAAGAGCTGTTTGTGAAAGACACCAGATCCAAACGACCATAGTCCGTCGGCTCAGTTGAGAGCTGTTGACAATTTCCATGTCTTCATTTTTAAATTGACTCATGAGTTTAAACGCTGTTCCATAACTTTTCACTCTCACTTCTATGACGACTAAAATAGTAAGAAAGACACAATTGATCACGTGTTTCTTATTTCAGTTAGCTGCTATTTTTGACCGTTGACAAGTATAATTTGAAATGTCTCGTCTACATTGCAAAATTTTCTTCCGCTATCAACTTATTTTCTGGCTGAAGACAAGGGCGCCCAAATAAATCTTGCAGCACAGGGGCAAAACACGATGTTTGTAGCAAGAGGTTGAAAAATGCAAAGCAGGAAATTAAGAACATACATCGGTATTTTTTACAGAAGTTTCTTACTGAAAATTTCTCAGTTTCCCTTTTTATAATTTGTAATATAAATAGTTTCTTTAGTGCGACGATATTTGTTTAAAAAATAATCAAAAAACAAGCTATTAGTTAAGAAGGAGGTTGTTACTGAAGGGGCGCGATAAGTCCGTAGAATGAATGAATCTATACTATAAATCAGATATATGTGTGTATGTATGTCCATCCCAAGAATGGCTCCGAAACCGCTTCATTTCGCACCACGAAACATTTTTTAGCTTCTCGTTCGAATTTGTAGGCCAGCGCGGCTATTTTCAGCTCTCAATTCACTTTAAAATCCCAGTTATGGATAATTTCAGTTTCGATATGGTAACTTGCGAGAAATTTAGACGCCAAACGGTTGTATAGGCTGCAACCACGCTGCAACGATAGTAGGCTGCATTATTCTTGCCGATACTTAATCTCTTTTGACGACGTCACTGCTACATCATTTCTAACAGTAGACGTGACACGTTGGTCAATTTCGATAATAACATAGAAACCCGATTTGCAGTAATATTTATTAAATGATGTTGTCCAAGATCGGAGGGTAAGAAAAACAGGACCACAATAACAACAAAATGATTATAATTATTATAGGAGTGCCGTGTGGCAGCAACGCGAAATTTGTCGGGGAACGCTCGGGGAGCGAAAATCTAAAATGTCGACGGACAACGCCCAGCAACATGCGAATTCGTATGCCAGCGCGACTATTTTCAGTACCCAATTCACTTTAAAACCCTAGATATGGATATTTCAAATTTCGACGCGGTATTTAGCGCATATAGAGATTGAAGAAGTGATTTCACCTTGCACATTAACTACTAAATTTCCCGGCAACGCCGGGTAGCGTAGCTAGTGAATGAATAAACGAATGAAAAATAGGCGTCAGCTTCCAGGGGCAAGAGCTCCCTCTGGTTACTTCTATATTTTAATCGTAATTTATAAACTTCTAAGGCAGAACTCTGCTGTCAATCGTAGGCACAAGCTTATTCACGAGCTCTACATCGAATCAGAGATCTGTTCAAAGGGTTGTCAGCTAGATTTAAATCAATCAGGCTGTATGCCAATACTAGTTACATGGGTGCTAATGCCATAGGGGTGAAACCCAGTGGTCATGGTTACAGTCTTAGCAAGAGCTTGAAATATGCAAATCAGAAAATTAAAAAAACATGTTTTATGAGGTTTCTAAAAATATATATTTATTTGTTTCACTTCGTGCATAATTAGTGTCGTTGACATAGGCAACCTCCTAGCTTATTAATATCTGGTGAAAATAAATTAGTAATATCGTCATTTGTTCACATAAACATGAGTTTTTTAAAAATTAAAATAATTGCAAAAGTGAATGTTGCACAAAAACTCCAACCGCAACAATAAAAATTGTTGTACATTTGCATGTTATGTGGTGGCACAAGGGGCTTCGTTTAGCCCACGATGGCGTGGCAGCGAAAGGGCTAACATGCCCTGTGCTGATTTCAACGACTCTTTTATGCCCATTGTTCTGAATATGCGCACATAACATAGAAGTATAAGTTTTGGCTACGTTTAAGATAAATTCTACTCTCCAGTCACGGTCCTAGTCCCTGTCTTTTGATAAGTACATGAAGCTTGTCTTTTGACGATTTATCTGCAATTATAATGATGAAGGACTATTTTTAGTAGGTTTTAGCCTAGAACCTATATTGGGCTGACACAAAAATTTGTTAGGCTACATTATGCGGTTATGTGCATGGAAATATTTAATTGGCAGGTTTAATGGCACATCGAGTGGCTGCAGGTGTCCCGGAATGGCAAAATCAAAAGTTGGCAGCCCTATGTTTTATCATCTAATGGTTCTAGAATCCCCTCGGGCCATGACTGAAAAAAATCGTTGGTCTTTGGGCTGAAAATCTTGGTCGAAATCTCATGAAAAACATAACATTCTCTCAGCCGAAAAATCTGATGACCTTTTTAAAGTCCTCAGCCGAAAAATCTGATGACCTTTTTAAAGTCATTTGATCGATATATGATAAAATATATAGGCCTACCATTTTCCTCGCCGAAAACTCTGACGTTGGATCATATAATTATGCTTATTTTCCTCTCTCACCTTTTCCCGCTCCATTGTTTTAAACCTCTAGGAACCAGATGTAGGGGGCACGTCATGTGCAAATTTCTCAACTGGGGTCAAGGACGGATCTCCTACCCCTGGATCCGCCCCTGGGAAGCATTGACTATACCGGTATAGGCCTACTGAGTAACTTTTACATTTACTCCAAAGTGCTGATATTCTTGGATAGGCCTACAGGTGTTTATCTATAGTCTGATGAACATTAAACTATATGTGATAAACTGTCGGTGTTTAAATTAAATTTTGGATACGAACCTCCTCCGTTTTTGACGATGGCAGCAACTTTCGTTTGGTTCGCTTGTCGAAGACACTTCACGAAATGTGTAAACTGCTTGTCGTCGAAGGATATCACAACCTGCAGAAGTTCTGCATTCTTATTCCTGTTTGAATGTTGTCGTTTTATTAATTGACTTTGTTCTTCAGTTAAGCATTTGTGAGACAACAGCGAATCGATGAATTCGTCATTCGGTTGAATATTTTTCAATAGAAAATCTCTGTTGTTTCTGCAAATTGCTGAACGTTTCTTCTTGTTTTTCTCATAACAATCTGCAAATGCAGATACTATCATCACACTTTAATAATGGCATAGATTCTTTTGTAACTTTGCATCACGTCCTTAGATCGAAACAATTTCCAGAAGAATGTAGGTCTAAATAAATCAGAGACAGCGGACTTTGATTCGATAGAGGAGTGAAATGATGGAACAAATGAGGTTTCATGGAGACATGGACTCCACAAACATTTTGAGTGCAATCAAACCGACATCCACAAAAGGCAAAACACCGTTTCGAGGCTAGCGCTAGCAAAAGCTGACCCAAAACCCATGTATTACACGTCCAAGATCACACGGACCGACACGCCTGCGGCAAGAGCAAACACCCCCAACACCCATTATTATGGCGCTTACTAGCCAATAATACTTCTAGTAAACCAAGTCGATGCTTCAAGGACATGCCTCGCAGTGATTTATAAATTGTTTATCAACGAAGTCAACACTTCTAGCTGTTTAGAGTTCTGTCAATAATATTGGAGTGTAATTTCACTACCATCGATTGACTTCAGACTAGGCGTGTGTTACGCCGCGCATGTTTTGAAAACAATTATCGTCCAAGTGATGTTTTTTTAAATATGACGAATTGTTCCATTGTACCATTGTGACATTTATGATTTACCTGCGAGAGATATATGCCTATTGGTGTCCTACGACGTTATTAGATTACGAGCGCGTTTGGATTCTGATCATGCTGTAAACTAGTAGTCTGCACGTTCGATATTACATGTATGTTCGATCGCCGTCTTGGATTCACCAATCACCTTGGTTTCTGAACATGCTGTAGGATGTATGAGAGGGCATAATAGTAGCGGCGGATAATTCTTCCTGTTACATCAGCATTTTCATTTAATAAGTTAATAGTGAACATTGTTATTGAGTAATTAGGAGTTTTAGGCTATTGAATGTGATGCTTTTGTGAAGCATTTAAATGGCGCTGTCTCAGGTGCCTGCCATGGGCAACCGACTAATCCGGTGATGCGGTAATAGTAATGGTGTTTGAATTAAAATACACGGTGTCCCAATTGAACTGACACCCTTTTTCTTTTTGTGATATACTTGCCAATTCTAAATGAAACTCTATAAAATTTCCGATAATGTCAGAAGGATAAATTATCAATGTTTCCTGAAAAGTTTGTCGAATTCTACCAACAGAGTCCGAAGTTATGCACTTTCAAATTTTCACAAAGAAAATTTTAAGTTTCCAACATGTAAAAGATAGGAAATTATTGTTTGCCACTGCACACCTAACTTTCTAAATTGGTAAATATGAGGTCATATTTTCGTAACTTCCACGTGGTTAGGAGACAATAATAAAAATGGTTTTCAGCAAAGATGATTTGAGTTCAATAAAAATGTTAAGAGAAGAAAAACATCACGGTGCAAGCAGGTTTTAAACGAATTTCCTAACAGAAACTGGTCCACCTCAGCCATGAATCAACTGATTGCAAAAATTGGCGCAACTGGATCTGCAGAAAAACGTTATGGTCGTGGTAGACTTCATTAGAAACTGTTGGTCTGCTTTCAATAGAAACTCCAGATTTCATTTCACCAACTCTTTGCCCCCCAATAGCCATGATCTTAATCCGCTGGACTACAAGATATCGAGCGTCCTTCAAGAACGCGTTTATCAAACTCGCATAGGACCACCTCAAACAGCGAATTGTGGAAGTATGGAATCGTTTCGATCAAAGGATTGTTGACAATGCAATCAATGAATGGCGAAAGCGCCTTAGAGCATGCATTCGAGCTAACTGGGGACATTTTGAACATCAGCTTTGAAGAGCAGCAATTGTTGCAAACTATAATTTCCTATCTTTTACAGTTTGGAAACTTAAAATTTTCTTCACCCAAACTTGAATGTGCATAACTTCGGACTCTGTTGGTAGAATTGGATAAAATTTTCCGAAAACATTGAGAATTCATCCCTTGTACAATCTCTGAAACTTGATAAAGTTTCAATTAGAATTGACAAGTACATCGCTAAAACAAAAAGGGTATCAGTTCAATTGGGACACCGTGTAGACCAGTGCTGTCCAACGTGCGGCCCGCGAGACGATATCAAGTGGCCCGCACGGCTCACTAAATTTTTGCACTTTTTGTAAAACGAAGTAAAGGATAAAGTCACTGATCGACTTGAGCGTTTATTTTTGTTATTGATGTTGCGACAGTTCCCGATTTGCAATGCTACCAGGAAGGCCAATTCGAAAACTAAATCTCTTCTTTCTTTTCATGGGCTTAGGTTCCCATAGTCTAGCTCAGTGGCGTCTACCAATGGGGGGTTTGAGAGAGCGTTCTCCCACGGTTTCTGAAAGTGGGGGGTTGACGTTTTTCGGGTGTAAATTGGGGGGATGGTGAATTTCTATTAAATAAAGGCCTGGAATACGAAAATTATTAGTTGTGCATCATTTATGTATCGAAAAACATTATTACCTTGGACTAACGAACCCACGGTTCACTTGAGATCACATAATGGAAGTCCTAAGGAGTACGACGTCTCATAGACATTAGTGTCAGTCGGGTCTCTTGCATACAAGGGTGGAACACACCCATTCGGGATTGACCTCTTATCGCTAAGTTTGCTTTGTAAGATCAAAAGCCAAGAGATAGTATCTTCTCTTCAATGATACAAAGCGGGAGGAATTTATTATGTGACACGTCACACGCCCAATATAACTTCCTGCAAGACTGCAAGGAGTTATGGGCCATTCAGTAAGAACACATGACTATAATATATATATATATATATATATATAATTGTATATAGGGTGATTATATACATCATACATACATGTAAACTCAAAATGGGCAAACTACTAAATACCTTTGTGACTTGAATTAGCCTACTTGATGCACAAACCCGTGGACAAACCCTTTTACGCAATCTCTTTTCGCCCTCTCCGGTCTGCTGATCTCCTTTGATCTTCTAGTTCTTCGGGCAAGGATTACCATGACCCAACCTTTTATTGCCAGTGTATAGACACTTCTTTGTGGAATGACCTCCTTTCCCCCCTGTCCATAGTAAGATCTTATCGTGGGTGACACCTTCCGTCCGTCGCTGCTTAATGAAGTCTTTCTTGTTTCCTCAGGGCTGTCACGCTGAAAGCGTCTCTGAATACCTAGTATACTGTAAAAAGCACTCTCATATGCATCGCAACACAATAAATACATATGCGTTCATGATTCATGCATAGGCTACATAACACGTATAAGCTTACATAAGTATAGTCTAATCATATTGGAAGTGAGTGTGGGCTCTAAGATCTGAAAGGAGAAAATTAATACTGATATCAGTTCATCTCGAGACCACATTAGCCAATACCACATATTCGACTGTAGGTCTACACAGGATTACAAAGGATTGCAAATAATTTTAAACAGATAAAATTCATGAATAAAGTGCTGTTTCGTTTAATCTACTTCACTTTCCAAATCACTTCAAACTGGATTGTGTCCTGGTAAGTGCCATGAAAATTTTTCAAATGCACACTGCCTAACAGTGGTAAGAACAGCTTTTCACATGGCCTACATATAAGCAAATTATTAGTCATTGCCTAAAACTGTGCATCAGAAAAGTGACAAACAGCGTCATATCATTAAGCTCAAATTCCTGTCATTTTATTTCTCCCACGTAAAGAATATGTTTTTGGTCGCAGTTTGCATTTGTAATCGCAATCACAATCTCGATATTTCTTCAGCGCCCCCGTGCACTAATCATATACCGGTATATATCTGCCAGCATCTTACAGGGTTAATTTTGAAAGTCGGGCGCCTTCCTAGCGAAATTTTTTCCCTTCAGGGGTTCCCATTAATTGTTTTCCATGCATACTCATATGCATTGATCATTTTCTGTAGCCTAATCACATTGACTGTCTACTCAACTGTTAATAATTGTGTTACATTATTTTCTGTATTATGGTTTATTGTGGGAACAATAAATGATTTGATTGATTGATTGAAGATATTAAGTCGTGGGCTTCAGTCAAAAGAAATTCCGCCATTAACAAAATCGACAGGCAATTAAGGGATGACAAAACGACAAAATATAGAAAAGTATCGTTGTAGACAATATCCTATGCATGTAGGAAGTGATGCACAATTAACGTTAGTTTTATCCACCTTAAGATATATATATATATATATATATATATATATATGCCTATATAATTTACTGAGGTTCACTCAACTTTTAGACATGTCTTAAACCCTTGTCAACGCATTTTAGAAGAATATAACCGACTTGTTGTTTGAGTTGATGATCAAACATATGAAGCTTGCATCATCTAAATTTACAGCAGGCCCTGCAAATGAGTTGCTACAGGAAGATACATATATAGGCCTACTAAGTTATTAACCCATTCAGATGCAGAAAATAAAAATGAAGAAAAACTAAGCAACTAAATAAGCCCAATACTTTCAACTGTGTTGGTTTGGTAAGAGACCCTATAGTTGTTTTAATTATTTAGAATTATACAACTTGTCTACTTGCCTATTAAGCATAGGCCTACCATTTTAGGCCTATTTGGCCATGGGTAGAGCAGAGCCATATTGCGTCTTGATTTTGCTTGAGCCTAAATGCTTCTAAATTATCAGCTGTTCTTTGCTCAAACATTTGCGTTTGAAGTTCATCACAGCATTAAAAGGTAGGCAATTTTGCAGTCTTAATTAGAGGCCATCTATATATCACGTACCGGTACGCAAACAATCATATTTTAGACCCATTCCCCGTGCGCACCCGTGCATTTTGTTGACACTCCATATCCTATTATACTATAAGGTCTTTGCTATTATTGTATACGTCATAATCAGACATTTATTTTGCGTACGTACATTCTGTCGACCCCCCCGTACGCAAATCGCCTAAATCCCGTGACCCCTCCTCTGAACCCTCTCCGTGCGTACGTAACATATGAACAGACTCCCATAAAAAAAATTAAGTCGGCGAAAATGGGGGGGTTTGTTCTCCCACTCCAAGTGGGGGGGTTAGACGCCACTGGTCTAGCTGGAGATTGACACACGACTTCTGGTCTGACAACTCTTATTACTGTATTTCAACTGAACGGACCTCGCAAACACTCCCAAACCGTTCACTTCTAGTCAGTCCCTGAGATGTGTGGGCTATAGAGTTACAGCACGTCTGCAAGTGACTGCGACCCTTCTTTCGAGAGATAGTCGAGTTCTAGTTCTAAAGAATAGAAGAAGAAAATCGATAAGAGACCCAGGACCGCCGAATGGCGATGCTTTGCTCTTTCTGGTCCTACGACTTTCACTGCTAGCTCTTTAGACCGATATTCTGTCTTCGACTATTTTTTTATGAAACTAGAGCAGGAAAGTGGAAATTCACCCAGTCAAAAATTGGATCTTAGCCCACAAAATTGACTGCTCGACATAATGAAGAGCTTAGGTAGCCAAACTGTGTCTAGGCGACGAAACTGAGTGCAAGGCATGGATAAACGCCACCTTGCACATTTTGGTGCTTAACTATTGTGAAGCATGACAATGGTGGTTTGTGTAGTCCACATACTATTATTTCTTCTTCTTCTTATTATTATTCCTGTAGAACTTGTCGAACACTTCCATAAACTGCTGAATACTTTCTTCTTTGGCCATTCCTGGGTCGGGAGCATATCTCTATATTGAACCGGCGGTAGATACATTTCATATGTAGATCTAAAAAACTAGATTGATAGATAGATTATAATCATTATAATCCATAATAAATTTCAATACTCGTTTCAATATTAATATAATTATTATAAATAAATATTTGCCATTGCTTTTGAGTTTTTTTGTTGCGGCCCTCGGCTTCAAGAATCTTGCTTTTGCGGCCCGTGGTATCAAAAAGGTTGGATAGCACTGGTGTAGACTATAGTTCTATCAGCGAAATTTCTTATGGTTGAAGTAGGAAAGTAATGCTTGGAATGAAACTTGCCTCTCAAGTATCGCCAGGTTTCCCTCTTGAATCGTTTTCTGGTGATTCTTCGAAAAAAACAAATGTCAACTGATATGAGTGACCTGATAACTTCTTCGTCTCTGTGATTTGCTGGTGAATTCAATATCCAATGCATATAGGACTTTTGCAGGATGATGTCCAACAACTCGAATGGAAGATCGTACAGCTGAAATGCAACACTTATTATTTATTTATCTATTCATGGCATTTAAGATAAGATAAGATAAGAATATTCTTTAATATACCAATTGCTATCCGCATTTTGGTGTACATGCAAAGTATAATAAACAAACGTACATAAGTTCTATATCCAATCTATGTCAAAGTGTTTTAGAATAGCATAAAAATCCTAAGTCCAAATCCAATATAAATTTTAAATTAAAACAAGAAGTTCTTTTAATGGCCAACAATTTATTCTGCACTTTGTGTTTTTTTAATGTAGCGTGGCAGCGCCCCTTCACTCTCGCTACTCAGGAGCGCTCCGGACTACAACTCGGAAGCTGCATCGGAGTTTCATGTCGAAGCGCCCGAGCAATTGCAAATGAAGGACTTGCTTTAGGTCTATATGCGGCGGCTCGAGGGGGATTCGAACCATGAAACCTCCCCTTCCAAGGCACAGAATCCACAACTGCACCACCGCGCCTAACAACACGTGCAAGCGTAACGCTGGAATTGAATAATGAATCGCAAATCCGTACAACAACTGTCATAAAATAATAGTGATAATTACACACCTAACCCAAAATTATCTCCACGAACTCTCCACCATCCGCAATACTCTATGTTACGTTAGAATCGCGAAAATGGTTGAAAGCGCAGCTACAATATCATGTAGGCCTAGTAGCTTTGTCGATGATTTATTCAAAGTCAGCAATTTTGAATGGGACGTTGTTTGAATTTGATGGGTTTAGTGTGGAGCGTCTTGTGACCACAAGGCCGACCAGCAGTAACAAAAAAGAATTGCAGTGTGCGCCAAAAAGACCCTCCCTAGGTTTTTTGCCAATATCTTGGCCAAACGTAAGAATTTCAAAATGAGATTTTACAGTCATAAAGACAATTCATATTTACACATGATGGCCAGATTTCATCCAAAAAATTTCAAACAGAACAAAAGTTATACCACTTTTAGGGAGGCCACCCACCGTTTTTTGTTGATTCAAAAACGTAACGCAACAAAAAGTAGCAAAACGCGGTTTTATCAAGTCACATCTCAAATAACTGTTGTGAAATGAACTTGATAGCGCTTCACAACTTGTGTTCAATGTGCCCACGACCAGTGCCAAAACGTATTTTTAGTCTCTTTGCAAAGTTCTTGATGGCCCTTTTGACGCGTTCCAAAGGCAAATCTTCCCATATCAACTCCAATGCCCTTATCAATTCTTTCACCGATCTTGGTTTTTAATGCAGATTGTGATATTTCTCCAGCATAGCTCTCCGCCATTGATTACCAATCCATCCGGTTCAAATCTGGAGACTTGGGGCCATTGGCTTTCTTAATGAAACCAGAACAATCGACATTGAGCCGATCTCCTTTCATTCACGACAAATTTCTTAACTCTCAGTTGAACTCTTAATATTTGCGCTCTTACTGTTTATCAGACTAAAAAAGTTGCTCAAAGTCGTATATCTCAAGGATCTTGCTCAAGAGGTGTCTGAATACGCATTTTGTTTGTCATTGACACCTTGGCTATTTTCATCTATACCTATAAAATCGAAAATCTCTTATCGTATCCTTGAATAAAACTTCTTATTCACGCGACCGAATTTTCCCAATATTTACAAAAATACTTTTTAGCACCCAATAACAAACCATAAGGGGTTCGCGATTCAAAACTCTTACCCTTTCCCGAGCTTGAAAATTTAATTTTCCATCCGAAACGCTGTAGGCTATTTAACACGCCACTTGCCTACAGCACATCGATATTAAGACCATCATTTTCATTGAACCAAGTACCAACGATGATATATTGATGATTCAAACCAATACATTAATGACGTCATGGCCGATATTTTTCTTATAGCGCGTTACGCCGTTAAGTATTTAAGACGCAATCATTTTCGCCGTTCGATTTTCAACGTAACAATAGATTTTTAACCTCATTTTCCGCCGAGGGCAGATCTTTTGACACGCGGTTTCGCAAAAATGCTCACTATAGCGTAAACATGGACGGGTGTGAGTGGGTTGGACCGAAAACCTAGGGTAGGCCTACCCGGCACCGGATTGGGACCGATAGAAGGCGAAGCGAGGTGAAAAGGGCGGCGTGGGAGCGGTGTTAAGCGTGGATGGGAACTAAAAACCGAAATTTTCCGAGCAACGCCGGGTAATTCAGCTAGTTTTTTTTATAAATTTGAATTTCATTGCTTTAATAGGAAATTTAATTTCATTGCTTTAATAGCAAATTACGAATCTGACAGATTCCATGTTTACCAACTTGATTGCCATCTTGCGAAGTGACTTCACACTGTTCACAGTGACTTGCAGCTATACTGGTACCCAGTTTCTTTTTAAAATAGTAATAATGATGATCGTCTGGCAATATCAATGCTATTTGATAACAGTTGTTTGAGATGAGACTTAATAAAATCGCGTTTTTGCTACTTTTTGTTGCGTTACGTTTTTGAATAGTCAAAAAACTGTGGTTGGCCTCCCTAAAAGAGGTAAAACTGTTATTCTGTTTGAAATATTTTGATGAAATCTGGCCATCATGTGTAAATATGATTTGTCTTTAAGACCGTAAAATTTAATTTCGAAATGTTTACTTTTGACCAAGATATTGGCAAAAACCTAGGGGGTCGTTTTTGCGCACCCTGTGTAAATCTTGCAGTATAATTATAGAAGATGACAGAAAGGATCTAGCGATGCTTCATAGTCATCCAACTGTCAAGAAATTATTTATGCATTTAATGCTGCCCTGCCTTGTCTGCACCAGTAGAAAGTCTCTCTGCAGGCATGATTGCAAGACATAAATGACGACGGTTACAGATAACTTGTTTGAACAGAGCTGCTACTTCTTATGCAAAGTTAAATAAACATTTTGTGACACAATAGATCTAATACGCACAGAAAGAATGAGAAGGGCATGCGATGCCTTCGTGAGTTTTTTTTATATTCTTATGATCAATCAATTAATCACATAAATATTTATAGTCCCTTCAAGATCGCTTGTCAGAGGCGCTCCAATCACCTATGCTCTTGTAGGCCTAATAGGTCATTTGTAATTCAAGGGCGTTTCTCTAGTAATTGGTCATATGTAATTAAGTTACATGTAGCTGTGTAATTTGCCCATCCCTGTCCCTGACCAGAAGACATATTGATCACTGAGGAGATGAGCTATTGGAGGGCAACACAAAGCAGTATAACTTATGTGTATAAGTTATTTGCACGACAGCATTCTGGAGGAGTCGAGAGAGCATCAGGAGATAGATATCTGTAAATAGCATCGATTTGTTGTAAAAGCTGTTGCTTAAATATTTAGACAAAATAATAAAATAATCTTACCGTTGTACTACATGAAGCTTTGTTCTGTTTATCTTTTGGACTCATGAAAATTCCTTTAAATAGAAATGTTGAAGAAATATTAAATTGTAATTGACGTAACTGAAATAACAGTCAATCTCGTCAACCCTTTTCTCTTCATAGAAACATGTTTACTCAAAGCAACAGGCAACAATCTAATCTACATTCATGAACTTCCAAAACATTTAGTTGGTTGCATTGTTCAATATTTGCAATTTTAGCTGCCACATTAAGTTTTTTTAAAGGGGCATGCAAGGTATTGAACTACTGTTTGCATGGCGTCTCTTATGAAAGGAGAAAATGCTACCGATGTCGATTTCTTGGAAACTTTACATCTGTAGTCAAAGTGGTCGCAAGTTCGATATCATTATTAGGCCTAGGGCCTATGTTTCATCGTCGTCTTCGATGCACCTTGGATTCTGAACATGCTGTAAATTTTGTGCGAGCGCATAATAGTAGCGGTGGATAATTCTTCGTGTTATAATATAACTCATATTATCAGCAAAGTTCACTAAATAGTGAATATTAGGCTATTCGAATGATTATTGACTGCATTGGAGTTTTAGGCCATTGAAGGCGATGATTTGGTGAAGCATTTAAAGGGCGCTGTCTCAAAACCTAGTGCCTGAATAACCGACTAATTCTGTGATGCGGTAATGGCTAATAGATCTCAAAATATCATAATTGACAATGATTTTATCAGCGAAATCTCTTGTGGTTGAAGTTGGAAAGTAATACTTGGAATGAAACTTGCCTCTCAAGCATCGCCAGATTTCCCTCTTGAATCGTTTTCTGGTAATTCTTTGATAAAAACAAACGTCAACTGATATGAGAGATCTGATAACTTCATCGTATCTCTGCCTTGCTGGTGAATCCAATATCCAATGCATGTAGGACTTTTGTAGGATAATGTCCAACAACTCGACTGGAAGATCGTTAAGCTGAAATGCAACACATAGCCTATTATTTACTTATTATCTATCTATCGCATTATTTTGCGATAGCGCCAGTGGCGTAGCTAGGTCTTGGGGCCCCTGTGCAGAGCTTAGGTGGTGGGCCCCTTAAATGCTTGAAACCGCATTCGATTTCAAACAACAAAGCTGTGCAAAACGCCTGGTTCCTTTACGAAATTTGCATATTTCACACCAAAGTTAAATGAAAATAAACTAGCCACATTTTTATTATTTTAACAAATTTAAAGGTAATCCTGGGAACGGCGGTCGTAAATTCCGAAACATGTATTTTCGTCAGAGGAAGGGCCAACTACAGCTAAGGCTGCATTTATTCACTTATTTTCTTCATTCTTTACTTATTCACTTACTTACGAGCTTCTCAGGCTTTTTACGTCATTGTTTTCGTTGTTTTGACGGAATTCCGTTGGGAAATAAATCAACCTGACGTGTCGTAATAGCGCGGTGCAGGCTATAATAGGATGGGCGCATAGAAACCACGCTTGAGAAATAGAAGCTGGATGAAGAGTTGAAGACCTTTTACAGGTGAAATGGAGGCTGGATTGATGAAAAAACGCAAGTGAAATGGAATCTGGATGAAGGCTCTTCTGCAGGTGAAATAGAAGCTGGATTGACAAAAATAACGCATGAGAAATAGAAGCTGGATGAAGGTATTTCTAGATCTGAAATAGAAGCTGGATTGATGAAGAAACGCTTAAGAAATGGAGGCTGGATGAAAAACCCACACTTTTGCCCATCCAATACTCCGCACTATCGATTTATGGAATTTTATAATTTACGACCGCCGTTCCCAGGATTGCCAATTTAAATAATGAAACATATTCTTCTCCATATCAGCAGAGAAAAATTGAACTAGAATACCAAACAAAAGTAATCACAGAAATTATTTCATCTCGTGAAGTATTAATCAACCACCCATAGGCCATACTTAAATTCTCCAAGCTGTTGGTTTTGCTGATTAAATGAGCGGGAAATGTAGGCCTAACGAATTTGGCAAGTGTGAAATGCCTCAATCAAGTCTACGGCTAACCTACTATAAAGGGGGTCTAAATCAGAAATGCTGAAATGTTCGTTTGCGCACCTTCTCTTGTGCAAAATACTTTTGAGGTGTCAAGCTTCCTAGCATGTTCATTTTCTATTGACATCATTGCAAGCTCGCTCTCCGCAGGCATCACAAATGTGATTTTGTTTGCATTTTGGCGGTCTTCTTTGCCCGTTCTTCTCGTGCTTGTCGCTTAGCAGCGCCACAGAGCCGCCACTTAAATAAGACTTAGGCATAACTTGGGTGGACAGAAAGAGGGTAAACGTGAAGAGTTTAAAAATATACAATTTCCAAGTAAATGCAGTTAATAGTTTAATCTGTTAAAAGTTTCACATTTTTCGACAAAGATCATAAATTTTAAACGCGTCTGCGTAGACGCGTAGACCATGACACAATTATGTTTACACGTCAGCACAGCTACTTCCGGCCAAAGACTGCAAAGAGTAGAGATATTTGTAATAAAATAACATAATCATGGACATTCCGGCTGAAACCCAAAAAATGATTGGGTGTGTACGCTATAGATGTAGGTTTGAATACATTCTGATTTCTGAATATCCTTAAAGTAAAAAATTGACTCTGATCCTGGGGGGCCCTTGACGTCCGGGGGCCCTCGTGCACTGCACAGGTTGCACGCCCTATTGCTACGCCACTGTATAGCGCCCCTTCAAGCTCTCTACACAGAAGCGTACCGGCCTGCTTTTTTAAGGTCCGTGCAAGCATAACGCTGGAAAAATATAATGTATCGCAACTCCGAACAAAAACTGCCATGAAATAATAGTGATATTTTTGCAATCCTTAGACTCTAGGCCTACGGACTGGTCTGATATTCGTGAAGCGTGTACAGAACTAGACACTGACAAGGCCTATGACCTATTTCTTAGCAATTATAAGAAGCTTTATGATGATTATTTTACAATTTCCACTACGACTTATGCTCGTAACTCTATCTCAAAAAAGCCCTGGATGAATCGGTCACTGGTAAAATCTAGTAATAAGAAAGCGAAACTATATAAAAAAAATTCGTAAAAAATCCAAATGAGACCAACAAGAAGTAATTCATCCTATACAGAAACAAATTTAAGTAGGCCTAAGTTAAATTGCAAGCCGAAAAAGATTATTATGCATCCGAATGTTTAATTCAAAGTAATATCCTTTAAAAAACCTGGGGTCTTCTGAGGAGTATACAACAGTCGGGTCAATCTACGGAAAAACTTTGGTGAACCCGGAACAAATTGCAAGAAAGCGTTTTATGATGATTTTATGATATATAGGGTCTGGTGATGAACATACTAAAAGTTGCAAAAAATCACACCACGGCAAGTGGGCTAATTTTGGCGGGGAAAAAGGTGGCCGCCAATTGGACTTGGCATGGAATCTGGAAATGATACAGTTAGGAGCAAATCAAGTAATTATTTGCTAACATGCTTTTCTAGACTAATTCGACCCTCCTGAGAACGAAAATCGTGGTTAGCAAGCTTGATTTTTAGCGGTTGCATGAGAAAACAAGATGGCGGCCAAAATGGCGGCCTATTGCTTAAAAGGCTATAAGTCGGGAATTGTATGTGATATGGACACGATTTTGCAATTAAAATTAAGATGTATGGGTTCTAGGCATGCAATGGAATCAAAGACACGTATGTAGCACTGGAAGAAAACCAAAATGGCGGCCAGAATGTTGAAATTGCTAAAAGTGAAGTGATGTATGCAATGGAAACATGTCTCGGAAATTGATGGATCTTTCGAAGGCGGAGGCGGACGAGAAGTGGAACGGGGTAGAAGGCGAATGGAATCCATCCTGCGCAATCCCATCCTCTGCCAACCCATCCACATCATCATCATCAGCATCATCATCTCCATCTCCATCACAGCCTGACGTCAAACGGCGCTGGAGGAGGGTTCATTCCAGATCTCGGTGTCAGTCCATGGAAAAAAATGTGCATGGGGTCGGCGCTGGGACGAACGGCGGCATCAACGGTCACCAGGGGCAGTCAGCATCGTCTCTCTACAGAAGCCAGGCCTACGGGCACCTGCCGGGAAAACTCAAACGGGACAAGAGTTTACTATCCATGACGCGTCAATCAGCGCACCCCTACGAACCGTACACCCGAGGGAGGCTGCCCCTACCATCCGCTGTTCCATCGTCGTCGTCGCGTGTCCTCCAGCCGTAGTACAGTCCCAACCCGCACTCTACGAACCTTTTCTCTTTGCGCTATTCTCCCCCTCGCGTTGCCAGCCTTTGTTTGGCAAAAGGAACGCTAAGAGAACGATTATGTCCCACGGGTGGCCTCGAACGACTGTCTGGCAAGGGCGGTCACCACCACCAGCACCACCACCACCACCACCAGGGGCGGATCCAGGGGGGGGCCAATCCGGCCATGGCCCCCCCCATTTCAAATCACCATGGGACGTGGCCCCCCCCCATCCATGGTGGCCAAAAAAAATTCAGGGTGTCAGTCATGCACAGGAGAATTAATGTATAAATGTAATTAAAACCTATAATAAAAATACTGTGTAAATGTAATTAAAATCCAATCTAAGTCTCTCACGCAATTGCATTGTCTTTATATAAAGCATCGAAATGAAACAATCTTTCAACAGTATCCAACTATGATTTATGGCATGGAATGTATGTTATTCGCGAAGCAGGACGTTTTGGCGCCGACGTTTTGGCGCCGGACGTTTTGGCGCCGCCGTTTTGGCGCCCCCGATTTGGCGCCGGACGTTTTGGCGCCGGAATTTTTTTCTCCCTCATTCTAAAGTATAAAAATTATCAAATTGTAGGTAATTTTAGGCGGTTCATTTACGCACATTTTGAGTTAAATTTTGTGATGATATTCCACGCCGTTCAAAAGTTATGCCCGAAATAGCTCAGAATGTATGTTCGACGTACACTCCTCACTTGATCTGAAAGGGTCAAAGCTTGTTTTTATTCGTATTAGGTAATACCACAATTAAATTTCATTGGAGCTGGATTGCTGAAAATGTTCTTCCTTAAACTGGTGTTGCATTGATGAACAATCCAACTCCGATTTAAGCAAAAGTATGTTTGTCTGTGTTCAAAAATCTGATGTTAAGTATTTTTTGTCGCAATGTAATATAACTTCCTTAATTGTTATATGGTATGGCAGTGAGTATAGTCAATGTGGTCACATGATGTACATGTAGTTAAGCTTTTGAATAATAATAATAATTATTGTTGCAATCGTATCTGGCATTCAATAAAATCAGAAAACTGCCGCTATATTAGAACATTAGCCGGGTACCCGGCAGGGCTTTTTTAACGTGCAGCTATACACAAAATGTGCATTTGTAATCGAATTTGTGCATTTGTGGAAGCACTTACGTACAGTTAAAACTAGCCAAAATATCATTGTCCTCCTTTTAGAAGTAATTTACCATTGGTTCGAATTGTTCATTATTGCAATTATAATAAAAAGGTGTCCCACTGCAAATGTGTGCCAACACTAAAGAAGGTGTGCAATTGATAATTTTTGCCAACACTAAAGAAGGTGTGCTATGGCCAATTTTTGCCAACACTAAAGAAGGTGTGCAATTGCCAATTTTTGCCAACACTAAAGAAGGTGTGCTATGGCCAATTTTTGCCAACACTAAAGAAGGTGTGCAATTGCCAATTTTTGCCAACACTAAAGAAGGTGTGCTATGGCCAATTTTTGCCAACACTAAAGAAGGTGTGCAATTGCCAATTTTTGCCAACACTAAAAAAGGTGTGTAATTGCCAATTTTTGCGAAACCTAAACAAATCCATTGGTTCGAATTGTTCATTATTGCAATTCTAATAAAAAGGTGTCCACTGCAAATGTGTGCCAACACTAAAGAAGGTGTGCAATTGCACAATTTTTTTGTACAACAGCAGTGTGCTTTAAAGCATCATTATTTTACTTGCACACCTTTATATTACAATTGCAATAATGAACAATTCGAACCAATGGATTTGTTTAGGTTTCTAAAAAATTGGCAATTACACACCTTTTTAAGTGTTTGCAAAAATTGGCATTTGCACACCTTCTTTAGTGTTGGCAGAAATTGGCAATTGCACACCTTCTTTAGTGTTGGAAAAAATTGGCAATTGCACACCTTCTTTAGTGTTGGCACACATATGCAGTTGCACACCTTTTTATTATAATTGCAATTATGGACATTTCAAAACAATGGACTTTTTAAAAGAACTGTCGCTTTTGTCTTTAATACACCATATTCATTGTTGTCACTAAAGTCTGTATTTCCTCGATCTATCGTGCTAAAATCTTATGTCATCTTAAAGTTCTTATTTCTATACTAAGCTAAATAGGCCCAGTCTTAGCGGGACTTTCTCTCTTTGGTGGGCCTGTTTTTTTCAATCATTCGATGTGACATCCTCTGCTTTGATCGCTTGTACTTTATTAATCTGCTACCTCACATGTCTTATAATTTGTTATTAAATAAAGCATTTGTTTAAAAATCCAGCTTCTATTTCACCGGCAAAAAAATCTCCTTTCAGCTTCAATTGTTCAAGCATTCGTCGGAACTCCCGCCGCTTTTTCGCATTTAAAAGACTCTTCATCGAGCTTACAAATCTCAAGCGTTCTTTTCTTGATCATATCTTCCATTTCTCATGCGTTCGCTTAATAAATCCAGCTCCAATTAAACCAGGAATATTTTCATCGATCCAGCTTCAATTAACGCAACAACAAGCCGTACATTCACTTTCTATTTCAGCAAGGATTTCGTCAATTTGTTTCACGCGTCGTATACACTGAACCGGAAATAGACTGCAAAACGCAAATGTTATTGCGCAATAGCGGCGCCAAAACGGCGGCGCCAAAACGGCGGCGCCAAAAAGTCACGTACCGAGTGTTTGGGATGTAATTTATTTTTTGCAGATGCCAAAAAAATTTCAGGGCGAAACAAGTTAAGTTTTGAGTTTAGTCTATATGTGCAAGAAAATGCGGTGAATGATAACACATGTTTACTCCTTGTTTTTATTTATATCTTACTATATTTCATTTAGTAGTGGGAAGTATTTTATTTATTCTAGTCTTAAAAAGTCATCAGTTTTTGGGATGCTAAATTGAACACCTTTTTTTGAAAATTTCGCACGGAAGACTAAAAAGTCATCGCTCTTTTTAGGCGTAAAATTTAACACCTTTTTTAAGATTTCGCACGGATGACTACAAAAGTCATCAGTTTTTTGGGATGCCAAATTGAACACCTTTTTTGAAAATTTCGCACGGAAGACTAAAAAGTCATCACTCCTTTCAGACGAAAAATTAAACACCTTTTTTAAGATTTCGCAGGGATAACTACAACAAGTCATCAGTTTTCTGGGATGCGAAATTAAACACCTTTTTTGATAATTTCGCACGGAAGAATAAAAAGTCATCACTCTTTTTAGACGAAAAATTAAACACCTATTTTAAGTTTTCGCACGGATGACTACAAAAAGTCATCAGTTTTTTTAATTCTAAATTGAACACCTTTTTTGAAAATTTCGCACGGGAGACTAAAAAGTCATCACTCCTTTTAGACGAAAAATTAAACACCTTTTTTAAGATTTCGCAGGGATGACTACAACAAGTCATCAGTTTTTTGGGATGCGAAATTAAACACCTTTTTGGAAAATTTCGCATGGAAGACTAAAAAGTCATCACTCTTTTTAGACGAAAAATTAAACACCTTTTTTAAGATTTCGCACGGATGACCAAAAAATTTCATCAGTGTTTTGGGAAGGAAAATTGAACACCCTTTTTGAAGATTTCCGGCGGATTACTTAAATAAGAACATCTAGTTTTCGGGAAAGAAGTTTTTAAGTAAAGTCTATATTTATTGAGACCTTATGGCACTCTTACAAGCACTGAAAAGTACAGCTAATTTGTTAAGATAACAGCTTAAAATGCTACCATTGCAATGTGAAAATTCAAAAAGTTTCTGGTGGGGAGGGGCATATCCCCTCCCCACACCCCTCCCCTACCACTCTCGACGCTGCGCGCCTCATGATTGTCTTCAGACGGTCAATTATCTACCCCTCCGAAAACCTCAATTCCCCCAGAGGTGGGGGCTAAATTAAACTCTGGTTTCGGCCAAAAACGACTAAAAAAGTTCATCAGATTTTTCGGCGAAAGATCAACGAAAAAATTTCCGACCCCTGCCCAAAAAATTTTTGGCCCCCCCCCTTCGAAAATTCCTGGATCCGCCCTTGACCACCACCACCTTGAGATGGAAGTTGTTGAACTATTTTCTGCACTCCAAACGCAGATCACGTTATAGTGGAAGCCACTGTTTGCACAGCGATGTTTCAGAGGTTCAGTCGGAATCGATAGTTGGAATTGGAGGGTTGCTGTACCTCTTCAGCTCACTGCTTGTCTTCTGCGCTAGGTCCTTCGTGTTGATTTCTTCCATCCCCAGGTGGTGGTGCTGATGGTGGTGCTGTTGGTGGTGACCGCCATCAGCACCACGGGTGTACGGTTCGTAGGGGTGCGCTGATTGACGCGTCATGGATAGTAAACTCTTGTCTCGTTTGAGTTTTCACGGCAGGTGCCCGTAGGCCTGGCTTCTGTAGAGGGACGATGCTGACTGCCCCTGGTGACAGTTGATGCCGCCGTTCGTCCCAGCGCCGACCCCATGCACATTTTTTTCCATGGACTGACACCGAGATCTGGAATGAACCCTCCTCCAGCGCCGTTTGACGTCAGGCTGTGATGGAGATGGAGATGATGATGCTGATGATGATGATGTGGATGGGTTGGCAGAGGATGGAATTGCGCAGGATGGATTCCATTCGCCTTCTACCCCGTTCCACTTCTCGTCCGCCTCCGCCTTCGAAAGATCCATCCATTTTCGAGACATGTTTCCATTGCATACATTACTTCACTTTTAGCAATTTCAACATTCTGGCCACCATTTTGGTTTTCTTCCAGTGCTACATACGTGTCTTTGATTCCATTGCATGCCTAGAATCCATACATCTTAATTTTAATTGCAAAATCGTGTCCATATCACATACAATTCCCGACTTACAGTCTTTTAAGCAATAGGCCGCCATTTTGGCCGCCATCTTGTTTTCCCATGCAACCGCTAAAAATCAAGCTTGCTAACCACGATTTTCGTTCTCAGGAGGGTCGAATTAGTCTAGAAAAGCATGTTAGCAAATTATTACTTGATTTGCTCCTAACTGTATCATTTCCAGATTCCATGCCAAGTCCAATTGGCGGCCACCTTTTTTCCCGCCAAAATTAGCCCACTTGCCGTGGTGTGATTTTTTGCAACTTTTAGTATGTTCATCACCAGACCCAATATACCATAAAATCATCATAAAACGCTTTCTTGCAATTTGTTCCGGGTCATGTCGCAGATTGACCCGACTAATAATACTGGATAGAGATAGGCTACTAACAGAGAAACTGTAATTACTGCATTGAATGTAAATGATGAACAAATTACTGACCCTCAGACTATAACAACTAAATTCAATAATTTCTTCACAGGCATTGCACAATCTCTTGTTAATAAAATACCTGCTGCAACTAACTCTTTTCTCTCCTACTTATCCCAACTCCTTCTACATTCTATAGCATTAATCCCCTCTACACCTTGTGAAATAATGAACCTTGCGCATACCATTCGCACTACGAATAGTAAAGGAGTCGATGGAATTGACCCTGCCATAACCCTATTAACATTGCCTAAAATTGCAATTCCGCTATCAGAGATTGTCAACTGCTCATTTACCACTGGAGTATTCCCCTCTGCATTGAAAACTGCCAAAGTCATACCCATTCATAAAAAGGGCCCGAGGGACAATGTTTCTAACTACAGACCGATTTCTGTACTCCCATTCTTCGCTAAAATATTTGAAAAATTAATGTACGCGCGTTTAGATAGTTTTTTTATCAAAAGAGAAAGTACTATTTCAGTCTCAGCATGGGTTCCAACAGGGTCATTCTACCTACATGCCCCTTCTAAGCATACAATACAAAATCTCCAATGCAATTGAAAATAACGAATACTCCCTTCCTTGATGTAGCTAAAGCCTTTGACTCTGTAAATCATCATATTTTGATCAAAAAACTTTATGACTTTGGAATTAGAGGGACACACTTACAATGGTTTGTTAGCTATCTTGAAAATCATTTTCAACTGGTTTCTGTTAATAATTTTAAATTCTGATCCACAACTCATTTCTCACGGTGTCCATCAAGGATCTAATCTTGGACCTCTTTTATTTTTAATCTATATTAATGATTTACCAAATGTATCGCCTTCTATGTATTTTGTGCTATTTGCCGATGATTCTAACTTATTTCATTCTGATAAATCTATTGACACCCTATTCAACACTGTGAATTCTGAGCTTCACCGAGTCGTTGATTGGTTTCGATCTAACAAACTTACTCTAAATTTGGATAAAACCAACTACATCCTTTTCAGATCCCATAAGAAAAAAATCCCAATGAACTTCCTATTCCACTCATTGAAGGGACTCCTATCACCCAAGTGACTTCCACAAAATGTTTGGGCGTATACATTGACCAGCATCTAAATAGGAAGGAACACATCAATAATATCTCTAGCAAATTGCTAAGACTGTTGGTGTGCTATTTCGCTCATCTAAACTGATTCCTGTCTCTATCCGGTCTATGCTATACTATTCTCTTATTTATCCTTATCTAACCTACTGTAATTTAATTTGGACGTCTACTTACAAATCTAATTTTATCAGACTAGTAACCCTTCAAAAATATGCAATCCGTTTTATAGCTAATATTCCTCGCCGAGCCCACGCCGCTCAGTATTTCAAGGAATTTGGATTATTAAAGATCGATCAAATTAGGCACTTGCAAATAGGAGAGTTTATGTACGGCTATAACCATGGCCTATTACCACTTGTATTTAATGATTTCTTTAACCTTACCTCTTATCGCCACTCTTATTCAACTAGAAAATTAACTGTTTATGACCTTCCCTACGCATATACTAACACTCGTCGATTCTCTATACAATATACTGACTCCCAATGTTGGAACTCTCTCCCTACATATCTTCATTCCCTACCTAACACAAGATTATCTAAGCATAAACTTCGCCTTTATCTACTTAAAACACTTCCTGATAAATTATGTAATGGTTATGGTTTCTGCTCAGTGGTTTTCGCCAAGCCCTTAGTCAAGTATTTAGTTAAGTCATTAGTTAAGAGTTGTTTTTTTCTCGTTATATACAGAAATTTCGATTGCTTAATAATTTTTTCTCTCTCCCTGATCATTTTTTTATTCCTACAATTGAATGTTCTGTCATGAATTATGGGTGGCCCTATCAGCGGGATTTTCTATCCCTTCTGGGTCTCTCCTTCTTCACCAAATTATGTTAATGTATAATTATTCAATGCCATAATTGTATCATGTTTGTTTGTTGTTCTGGTTGAGGACAAAAAATAATTTAAAAAATAAAAAATAAAATATTATTACACAGTACAGACCGAACACGTAGTCTAATTATCTCCACGAACTTTTCACCATAAAAACTAACCCGCTATAACTCTGAGTTAGGTTAGAAACGCGAAAATGATTGAAAGCGCAGCCAAATGTAGTAGTAATTTTGTCGAAAATTATCCAAAGTCAGCAATTTTGGATGGGATGTTGATTGAATTTAATGGGCTTACAGTGGAGCGTCCTTTGACCACAAGGCCGACTAGAAGGGAAAAATGAATTTATAAATTTTGCATTAGGCCTGCGTAGAAGACAAATATGATTATTAGCGATGCTACAGTCATGTACTATAGCATGTAGCGATAGTCATCCAACTGTCAAGAAATTATTTACACAATTTAATGCTACCCTAATTTTGTCTGCACCAGTAGAAAAGAGCGCTCTCCAGGCATGATTGTAAGACTTAAATGACGACGGCGACAGATAGCCTAACTTGTTTGAACAGCTGCTGCTTCTTATGGAAAGTGAACTAAACATTTTCAGACACAATAATACACACAGAAAGAACGAATAAGGCATGCGATGCCTCCATGAGTTTTTATTATTATTATGATCACTCGATTAATCACATAAATTTTTTATAGAGCCCTTCAAGATCTCTAATCAGAGGCGCTCCCAAGCCAAGGCCTGATCAACAAAAAATGTCTTGAGAAGACGATGGAAAGAGCCAGCAGAGTAATGAGAGAGCGAGCGGAGAGCAGCAGGGAGGCCATTCCAAACAGTCTGCTCAGCGCTGCGTAGTCGCACTAAGTGAGAAAGGAACAAGGAAGTCTGAAAGGGTAGCTGAAGAGCAGCGAACGGCGGCGATGTAGTCCGCTAAATAATATAGCCTACACGAATATAATTGAAATAACGTAATTTGTATGTTTTAATTCAGGCATCTAAATATTTCAGGCCAAATTGTAATATGTAATTCAGTTACATTTTCTTTAGTAGGCCAATATAATAGGTCATTTGTAATTCATTTGCATTTTCTCTAGTAATTATTGGCCATTTGTAACTCATTTACATGTTACTGGGTAATATGCCCTGCCCTGACCAGAAGACATTTTGAACACTGAGGAGGTGAGACATTGGTGGGTAACAGAAGGCAGTAGGCTATTCATAAATTATTTGCACGATAGCATTTTTGGGTGTCGGAGAGTATCAGGAGATATAGGCCTAGGCCTATATCTGTAAATAGCATGGCTTTGCTGTTAAACTTGTTGCTTAAATATTTGGATAAAAACAAAATAATGCACAATCTTACCATTGTACGGGATGGAGCTTTATTCTTTTTATCTTTTGCATTCGTGAAAATTGTAATTGATGTAACTGAAATAACAGTCTGTGTTGTTAACTCTTTTCTCTTCATAGAAACATGTTAATCCAAAACAATAAACAACAATCAAATCGACATTCATGAACTTTCAAAACATTTTAGTTGGTCTCATTATTCAATATTGACCATTTTAAATGCCACATTAAGTTTAAAAATGGCCAGCAAATAATTGAACTATTGAATAATTGAAAACGGTAGACCCTACCGTTTTCATGGCGTCTCTTATGAAAGAGAAAAATGCTACCGAGGTCGATTTCTTGGAAACATTAAATCTGTAGCGTGAGCCTATCCTAACTTAAACTTTACTTCGGTAGCTAATGGCTAGTTATAAGTAGGCCTATCTACAGTTCTTAAACTTTTATACACAAACGACGACAAGTTTTTCGTATTTCGGTTCTTCAAAAATCCATCAGCAGGATCACATACAACAACATGTTAAGACTACATCGCCATCTTATCAAACTCTCTCTCACTACACTCTTTCTACACACGACTGGTACTCTTACCTAAGCCTATCTCATTCTTAGCGTACATCCCTCCTTCAGCCGCTCTGTCCCTCTCTCTGTCCCTGTCTCTCTTGCTCTCAGACGTACGCCGCGCCGCTGCAAACATTCCCGCCATTCAGCCGCCTGGCCTACCTGTACGCTCAACAATCAGCTGACCATTCAAGGCTATACAAAATTAGCTTACATGTAGTCTAATCATTCTAATGGACACAAGCTACATAGGCTACCACTAATGTATCAATAAGATGCTCTGAAACGGACTCTAAGGAGCTCTGGCTGCAGGATATCAAACAGCTTACGATCATAACAACACATAAAACCAACTCCGTGTTTGCTTGATCTTCCAACATCTAGACAACAAATGCTTTTGATAATACTTGTTCTAATCTATAGGTATCCTCTGATATAATATTGCAAGGTCATAAAATTTTGTTTGAGTATCAATTGTCACAAAAATGCCATGTCTTTTAGAGGCATTTTGTCTATTTTGTCATTTTACTATTGTGCATTCCAACATCGTTTCCACAGTGTTAAACTGCGACTCAATGTAGGCCTACTCACTGAAAGATCGAAATAATGAGACTCAGGTAATTTTACCACTTCGCACGTTACAATGGCAGATAGCACCACGTTGAGTTTTTATGTCCAGTTAAAGGATCCAGGACACACTGCAACTGACCAAGGAGGCAGCTTGAAGCCGCTCATCATTGGATCACAGTAATAATTATTGTAGTCTTCGATATTTGTGCGCGAGTAAAAAACCTACCTCTCTTACGAAATGGAATATGTCGGTTCGTTCGTTTGTGACTTTCATGGAGATTTTCGACATCGGCTTCCCTGATTTTTTCTGCTGCGGCACCCATGATTTTTCTATCACAGTACTTGTTGATTATTTTTAAATTCGAAACCGGTTCTTATTTCTTTGACAAACGTTAACCAAAGAAGTTTATGTGTATGGCAGCATATATAGCAAAAAGTTAACTCGCGATAGGGCTAGGCTGTAGGCTACAGAAGGCAGTAGCCTAATTGTGATGTCCTAATTGGCGTGTGCGTTCTAAACCAGGACACGCCTATAGTTAGTTTAAGTTTAACGTCACTGTGTGATAACAAAGATAATTATTAGCGACGCCCTCCTCCTTTCTCCAGGCTTGGGTCTGCCACTGGCAGAGTGCAAACAGTGGCGGAGTTAACCAGGATATAAACACACTAGTCTACTTGTATGGCTGTAGGCCTTTCAACAAATTTAGGTCACATTCTCATCCAACCTTAGGCCGGATAACGTGCTATTACGTTTGTGCGCCTGGTAAATAATATTTGCCGTTTGTGACCAAGTAGAACATGATTGGTCTGGTTAAAGTTAAAATTTAAGCCATCCCTGGGTCGAAGACCCGTTGGCGAGGCGTTCATCTCCTTTCCTAAGCCATTGAGCCGGCAATGAACGATTGCCAACACTTAAATAAGAAAAACAAAACAATAATATTGCTTGTAAGCTTAGTAACAATTGTTTTTCTTACTTTATTCTCTTTGTTACTTTAATCCCTTTTCATTTACTGTAATACTTTTGGGTTGGTGTCCGAAAGGGAATCCAGCCAGGCCATAAAGCCCCCAAACCCCATCATAAATTCCTGGCTACGCCACTGCACATGGATCATTTTTAATGCTTATCATAATGTTCTAACAAGTATTTAACAATTCATGGACAAAGTTGCGCAAAACTGCTTCTTCATGTTGAAACCTGGACGACTAAGTCACTTTTCCATCTACAATTGAATCAGCACTTTTCACAGTGTATTGGTCTTTAATGCATTCATGTCAGTATGCTGTTCTCTTATCCTTCTTATGATTAATGTTTTCCGATCACAGTCTGCCTTTGTTGTTAATATCCTGGAACAATAATGCAAACAATGATTGTAATTTAGGAAAGAGAGTATCAAAATGTTCTACTAGTTTTGGGATCTCAAGAGACAAAGCAACAGACAAACCAGAATAAGAAAGATGCAAGAATACATCAGTAGTAGTAAATTGAACAAACTGGGACATAACCACGACAATACCCACGATCATCATCATAACCACGTTCACGAAGCTATAACTACAAGCCATAAATCACGAAGTCACACAGTATCTTCGCAGAATCCGACCTATGCTCGACTTTAAACTACATCCACAATAGCCACATCCATAGTTCATGCGAAACTTGATTACTGCAACTCTCTCTTTCTAAACATTGATATAACCCAAATTAACCGCCTCCAAGCTATCCAGAATGCCATCGCCCGTGCAGTGACGAAAATCCTCAAACGTCACCACATCACTGCTGTCCTGAAATTACTTCACTGGCTCAAAATACCTGAACGCATCGAATACAAAGTCCTCTCACTCACTTACAATGCACTTCAATCATCCCAGCCGTTCTACCTTCGTCAGTTGTTCACCATCCAGCCACCTCGTTCAACACGCTCCTCATCCTCCATTACACAGCTTCGCCCTCCCATCACTTCATCACTGAAATTCGCAAACCGCTCCATAGCCATTACCGTTCCACCTCTCTGGAACAAACTTCCGCCAGCACTTCGGCAAACTTCCGACCCATCATACGAACTCACCAAAACTCCACCTCTCGCTATCTCCCCACAGGTCTTTCACTCAAAACTGAAAACATTGCTGTTTCAAAAATCCTATCCTGATTCTTCCTCTTCTCCTCATATCCCCTGCCATTTCAACTCTAAACATCACCCACCTTAGCTGTCCATCTATCTGCCTGCCTGACTCTTCGGACTTGACCCGCTGCCTATCGAATTTATTTTGATTGAGCGCCTGTGAATAAGCTGGTTCCCGCGACCTGGCTTTTGTGGGCGCTGTATAAGTCTCGAGATTATGATTACGATTAGCCTACGATTACACACCAAACCACCTAACGCGCGCCTATGACTCATCGTGAAGGGAATTCACCGTAGTATCGATGATGCATCAACAAACCTGATTTTATGAAAGGCTTAAAGGAGTAGATGGCCATAATAAAATGAACACAAAACTTGATTTCACGAAAGGGCAAAAAGGAGTAAATGGCCATAGTAAAATGGACTACTAGTCTAATACCGTTGTTAAATTACGAAATATCGCCAGGCATAGAGGTCTAAAAGGATACTCGAGACTGAGGAAAGCGGATTTCAATGAGGCCATTCGTGTGGCAGCTGACGAAGCCAACAATAAGCGGGTTCGACATCTCAGTATAGGTCAGGTCAATTCGGGGACGGAAGTGACCCCAAGGACGGAAGTGTCGTTATTGCATATTAAAAATGGAGATTGTTGATGGTTTAGAGGACTTCAAGCGATGGAATATCGATGCACTAAGAAAATTTTGTCGTAATCGTGGGTTGAAAGTCATGCAATGTAGAAAGAAAGAGGAGTTAGTCGCTTTAGCGTATGCCGCATATAGCCAGAACTATCCAGTTATTGTTAATAAAGATGAGGAGAAATTGGAAGCGAGCGAGCAGTATAAGGAGCTATTGTGCCTCGACGACGGCACACGTATTTCGGATCCTTTTCAACTGCAGACTGACTGGTTGTCTGAAAGTGAAGGAATACAATTTTGGCCGCCGTGCATGATAATGAACATTTCGGAGTATCTAATTGCCAACAATGAACGTCCGTTGTGCACTCGTCTCCGTAATGACTACAAAGAAGGTATGTCTAGAACTTAGAAGTTACATATTTTAATAATCTTTTCCACTGTTGTAAATTATTTGCAGTCTTGTATGATAAATTGTTATTTAGCCATTGCGTCTTGCGGTCTTATCCTAGCCTTTGATAACGAACGGCTGTAAAACTCTTTAAAAAAACGAAACGCCCGTATGTCTTAGAACAATCATTCCCAGCAGTCTATGAACCAACTAATATAGTTGATACTGGACCCCTCTGCTCCATATGGATGTAGCCTGAATTGCTGAGTGAATATCGCCCTTATCCCCGAAATTCATGTTCATGCATATTAATGAATTTTAGACACTAAAATGTGTGATCAACAACATTGACAGGATTATTATGTATGTATTTAATTTAAATCTAAATAGTTTTCGGGAATTCAGCCGCTTACTAAAGTTAATAAATTTATAGAAATCATTATTTTAGCTGTTCTTTTCATGGTTGCCAAATGTTTGGAAACTGTTTTCTAGAAATAATGAATGTGTCAGCATTTCGTGTTTTTGTGTGTAGGTTGTCTATATTACTAAGCATTTTTATCAGTATACGTGACCAATGCTGTAGAATTGCAATTTATGGCAGTCGCAACTAATTTCTAGAATTCATGTATTTTTAGCAGTGCTTTTGCATTAATTTTCAATTGTATTTGCCCGTAATTGCAATAATTAATTGTGATAGTCTTAAATTTGGGCAGGATTTACTGTTACAGTGTTAAATTTGCGGATATTATATTCATTCATTCATTATATGCATTTATATAGCGCCTCTTCAAGGGGGCTACTCAGAGGCGCTCCCAACCTCAGCGCGGCCAAATAAAACTGTTTTAAGATGAGAGAGGAAAGTCTGAGAAGGATTTTTACAAAGAGAGCGGAGGGTCAGAGGAAGACCATTCCAGGTTGAGGGTCCCACCACCGAGAAAGCACGGCTCTGCATAGTGGAAGTTCGAGCAAAAGGTACTGAGAGTAGACTTTGTTCAGTCGAACGAAGGGAGCGGAAGGGGTGAGAACTAAGAGTAGGGCTACAAAGCTCACAAAGATAGGCAGGAGCAAGGCCTAGCATGCAGCGCCAGACTAGAGTAGATATCCTATACTCAATTCGCTGCTTGAGTGGAAGCCAGTGGAGAACGTCACGCATATAGCTGGAGATGTGGCTGAATTTAGGTATGCGGCCAATAAGGCGGGCTGCAGAGCGCAGGACGCGATCAATGCAACTCATACGGGAAATTGGTAGGCCAGCATAGAGAGAGCAGCAGTAGTCAAGTCTGGTGGTAACAAAAGAATGGACAAGGGTTGCAGCAGCAGTAGGAGTAAGTGAGCGAGCAACAGTGCGTAGTTGACGGAGTTGATAATAACAGGCACGGCTGAGTGAGTGAATATGTGGAGCAAAGGTGAGCTCTTGGTCCAGAGTAACACCAAGGTCACGGACTCTGGTTGAGAAGACAAAATCAGGAAAGGCATCAGCGATGGTTGTCATATCTAGCTTTTTCAACTGCTGGCGAGTGCCAAGCCAAATGAATTGAGTTTTTAAAGAGTTGAGGCGAAGTCGATTGGACGACATCCAAGTCCCCAAGGCTTCCATGGCAAAGTACATAGACCGGACAGTTGCAACAGAGTCAGAGGCACGACAGTGCTGGTAGGCTTGCACATCATCAGCATATGTGGGAACTTAACAAATGTGCCTTCACATTGTGACTTTTACAATGTACTTTTAGAGTTATTTTTGACTTAGTTTGTATTAGAAATGGTTACTTTATTCAGATATTGTACAACTCATGTATTATGTTTATTCAGGCAAAGCTACTTTGCATCACAGGAATCCTGGATTAAGGAAGTATTCTTCCATAAGATTTCACCTGACAGTGATTTCTGTTTTCTGAAGAGTGCCTGCACGCCTTCACAAAGAATTCAGCAAATCCCACACAAGCTATGGGTTTGCTTCAGTCTCAAAACCGGATCAGTGATCAAGGCCTACTGTACATGTCTTGCTGGGTAAGTCAAGAAAATATATTTAAATTTGTACTTTTTGCAATTATCTTACAAACACATATCACGGAGAAGTGGCATGATGACCGCGCCACAGCGTGGAGTACCGACTGGTGTCCGTCCACGAGGCATGCAGTTAAGGTCGCGCACAGAGGTCGAATGCCTCATCAGGGTCCAGCAAACACTCAGTGTGCCGGTGTCAAGATGGAGACTGTTTGCTAGTTGAGGAGCACCGTGCGGCGATTACAGAAATATTAGCGAAGCCACTCATGCGTGGTTGAGCAGATCCGTATCCAGTGAAAACAGAGGACTCAACGGATCTTTATAATGTTCAATAAAAATGCAGTATGTAATAAATAAATGTGTATTTATGTTATTTGGTCCAGAAATTGAGCTGAGGGACACCAAATGAAACTCAGTTTATGCGACAAAAAAAGCGGCAGTCTTAAAGTTCACCTTTATATTCTATAGGGGAAATCCGTACACTGAGTCATCCACTCTGAAGCAGTGTGGATGACTGTTCTCTATAACACAGTTGTCAGTCACAGCCAAATATCCATTTAATAGAATATAAAATGTATGTATTCCCGTATGGAAAGGAAAGGTTTGGAACTGCAGCTGTTTTTGTCACATCAACTGAGTTTGACAGGTCAGACACAACATGAGACTTGCTTCAGCTTGTTAGAGACTTTGCTATGATGCGACTTGGTTCTTCTTCATTTTCATATTATGCATTTTGATTACTTTGGCTTTTGTAAATTTAGTGTAGTCTGGTTGGTAACATGAGATTCTAACACCACTGTTTTTGCTTAAATTCAGGCTTGGATCAACATGCAACCATGTTGCAGCATTGCTGTTCAAAGTCAACTACGCATGGGAGCATGGTTTGACAGAAGGATGCTCCAAGCCAAGCACATCAATGGAGAATCGATGGCTCTCACCTACACTGAGCAATTGATGTTCAACCCGTGAAGGCATGCGACATGATCATCGAAAAGCCAAAATTTCGTTTTGGCGCCAAACCGAAGTCTATTGCTCGTAAATCTACGACTGGCCGGCGATTATTTTCCACGGTTCGCAGCAGTTCCTGTTCTCAGCCATTAGTACTTGATGAAGTAGCTGGAGCGATGTTTCCAGAATGTCCGATCGCTGTTGCTCTACGCTACAGTCATTCTGAATCGCAGCAGCGGTACGATCCATCAGCTGACGTCAATGTTGGATTGACAGAAGAATGCGAGTCAACACCCATATCGGTTGATATGAACTTGGTAGAATATGCTAAACGTTTTGATTGTGCTGCTGATTTTGTTCTGCCGTTATGTTCAGATGGTGCACTTAAGCAGATCGAAGAAGAAACGCGTGGACAAAGTAAAGTCCACTTTGGTTTGTTTTACGAAGAGGGCGTATTTCTGCTTCTATTGCACATGAAGTTTTTACAAGAGCCAAAAAACTTATTGCTGGTAAAGTGTGTGATGCTGCTTCTGTTATCAAATTGATAACTGAGGGGAAAAATGTTCGTGCTGACCTTCCATCTTTGAAATATGGCCGAGAAAGTGAAGTGGAAGCGGTGGAAACTTACTATGTTGTGCAAAGCGTTGATCACGGGCACTTGTCAGTAAAAGAATGTGGCTTATGTATTCATAAGAAACTGTCATTTTTGTGCGCTTCACCCGATAGAATTGTCTGTTGTAGTTGCTGTGGTGAGGGATTACTCGAGGTTAAGTGCCCAATTAGTTGTGCAAATCCAGCTGAAGCCACTTTACCGTATCTTGTGTCCGTTGATGGTCGTGTCATGTTAAAGCGGTCTCATAAATATTACACGCAGATTCAAATGCAGATGGCAGTTACTAACAGGCAGTGGTGTGATTTCTTTGTGTTTAGTAAGTGTGGCTATTTTCTGGAAAGAGTGATGTTTGACAAATCATTCTGGGATGTTTGCCAGTCAACGTTGGAAACTTGTTTCAACTCCTTTGTTTTGCCGAGCATGGTGAATTCTATTGCACCATGTTCAAGCAAGGCACAAGTATAATTAAGAAATATTGAAATAATATAAAAATGTATTAATTACATTAGGCTGAGTGTATATTACATAGAATCAATGCTTGTAACTGCTTCAATTTTCGTTGCAATGACTTTTAGAATTTTTTTCACGTTTCTTTTAATTACACAGATCTTTGATATAGACATTATAACATTGTCTCCATGGGTATGTAACAGTACTAGAGTTGAATATTATGATAAGATCACAAATCACAGATTGGTTGATCCAAGTGAATGGATTTCTAAATTCTTTAAGTAATGCTATCAGTAAAAAAGTTACATGCAATCCATCTACTTCACCAACGGATCTAATAGATTACAAAGAGCAGCACAGATAATCAAAATCTTGTCAAACAGTGGAATTAAAGACAATGGTAATACAGAACTCAAAATTTTAAACCATTTTATGCGATTTATTGCACGTTCAACATGGATTCTGGCATTTGCTATTTTCTTGGTTTTTAGGACATAGCTTCTGGACATTTGCTGCAAATCTGCACTAGGTGGTGGAATCTCCAATGTAGCATTGCGAAACATCAAGTCCTCTCTTATTGTGAATCCACGATCAGCCATGATTAAGTCATATGGCTCAATCAAATCAAGAAAACCCGACTTCTGCACAATATATCTGTCTGTGGCACGACCACCCCATGCATTGGAGACAAATGACCGTTGGAATCATGCCATCTGGTGTTATTGCTATTAGATACTTCAGAGTATTGTGTTTCTTATAGTCGGACCATGTGCAGGCCTGCAATTTTAAATCACGTGGACGCTCGATGAACGTTTCACTGCAATCTATGGTACAGCGCAGAGATGGCCTCAGATTCATACTTTGGTGTGACCTTGCGCGCGTAATAAATTTATGTAATAATAATAATAATAATAATGGATATTTCTGCCGCAGAGATTTTGGCATAAAACTGCGAATCTGACTTTTATCTGGCCAGAAAACTAAACATTGCAATTCTCGTGCCAAGAAAGTGATCCACGTATTTATAATACATGAGCATGTCCCTACACTAATTCCAAATAAGTTTGACAAAAACTGATTTGTTAATCCCAGTCTCAGTTTCATTAGTGTTAAAATGAATTCATCTTTGCAACTCAAAATTCGCTTTGCACCAGACTTTGTTGGAGTTTTTCGGAAATTTCTTCTGTAGCCGGTTGTTGACATTCTTTTGGGGCCCATCCAGTATCTCATTCGCTCAGCCCGTGCTTTCAGCAAATTGAACAATGAGTTTAAAGCTGCTTTGTTTGGCAGACCTGTATTAAGCTTAACTTGTTTATCGTTACAAATAAACAAAGTGCATTTGGGAAGCAATGATGAATTTTTAGTCTGTAAAGCCAGTAATGATTCTTTTAATGTCTGCATTTCCACATGCAATTGCTGAATGTCCACTTCACTACTGTGACATCCTGGACACGATTGTTCTAGTGTTTTAATATGGTCAGAAGATGCCATAGATACAGCATCCGGTGTGTTGCTGAAAGGTAGACTTTCTACTTGGGTTGCTGCATAGCAGTGGTCGTGTGTCACAGTTCGAATACAGATTTTTTGGCTCGCTTCTGCAGTGTCGTACTGTTCCAACGGCATAGTACTTTCTTTATCTAAAACACCAGAAAATATTTTATAATAGAGTTAACAAAAATTACACAATGGAGACGAATTATTCGAATATGAATGTGCATTATTAGTAGTCTTGTATATTGAACCAGTTCTGTTGCTTATAGTTGCTGCCCGTTGTAAACCGTTTCTGCTTTATTGAATGGAAGCTGTCAGCCCTACGAAAAGTGAGCTGAACTCAATACAGAGTACACGTACAGCTCTGCAGTATGTAAAATTTTTAAAGTCTCTCTTAGTAGTGTTGCATCTGTACTGCACTTTATGCATGAAAAGATAATATTACATACTGTAGGTTATCCAGAAGATTACTATTTATGCAGAAATGCTTTTCACGCAACAATGTTGTTGTTACATTTGTATCGTGATTTTCTTACACAACTTAAGTGTTTCACCGCTTTTATGTATGCATTATTATTTTGTTTAACCACTGTCTTGGAATGAACAATTGAAAATGGTCAACGAAAAAGATCTGACATAATTATATATACCATATAGAAATAATTATGTGCAGCTAATTTTATATATGTAATTATGTATACATGTAATTATGTGTGCATAATCTATGCATGCATATTAGAGTGTCTCTTAGCATAATGTAAAGAACTGTTTTTAAATTTCTCTCCGTCTCACCCTACCAATTTGTAAATTTAATTTCAATAAAATTGCTTTATAAAAAGATGCAAATTTTGTTGTGAACTGGGCATCTTTTTTGCAGCATCTATGTACAAACATGTGTATAAAAAATTACAATGTGGCCTGTCATCAGTGTTTCTGAGGTTCTACGATGAGAATATTTTTAACGCTCGTTCTATACGTTTTCTGTAATTAGCATTATATAGGCAGGTGTGCTGTCCTGTGAATACTGCATTTATTTTATTTTATTTACATTTCTTTTGTCTTGTTACTGTGTTATAATTATTTGGTGAATAAAAGATTGATATGTTAAGGGTGGCACTCGGAACACTCAATTAACATGTTTTGGGTGATGCAATAACCCTCTATTCTATGGAGGTACTGAGTAGTATGCAACAGCAGAATTTGACACAACAGTAGTTTGTCGATATATGATGCAATGACGGATCTTGGTTTTATGTGAAAATTAACTGCTACATGTAAGTCAACTATTTTAGCATACATGTCTGAGTGTAAACTCAGACTATTACCTTTTTCCTGAGATCAAGAAGTGTGTCCGAGCTTTGATAAATTGATACTTAGTTCTCCAAAACAGTTTGACTACTCTTTAGCCTTTACTGATTATGGTTTGCCATTCGTATTTCTTACAAAATATATTATACACATGAGAATTGCCAATAGGGTTGAGAGGGTTCAACTCATAGGATCCCATAGTAAAGTCTTCATTGCATACCCAACTCCACATAAATCAATGTCTGACACATCTGCTTTTTTTACCACTCTCATTATATATATATATATATTTAACACTCATATATATATATATATTGTCTGAAACTTCAAAGACTCCAGATCTATAAATGGTGTGTGAAGACCAACATCTTTAAAGAATACAATTAATGTTACAACACACCTTCAGATATCGTTTGGATCTTACATTCCTTTCGAAACTTCTTTGTTGGATGTAGAACTGATCGTGTGTTTGGCAGCTGTCGCTTTGGCATAACAGTGACCTCATAGCCTGTGCAATAAGATATACATACAATACATGCATTATTTACTATTAAAAGAGACTTCACCCATACAGCCTTATGAAATTTAATTATTCAGTTCGTCAATTCTTTATGCTTTGCAGCTATGTGGCTAATTATGGAATCCAAGAGTGTTGCAAGCTAAAAAGAAACATTTGTTTTTATCATTTATATTTAATTATTTTATGGTAAAGGTATTGACCATACTCACTTTACAAGCGTTGGGCCTGTATTTGATGTCCACTGTCAGGCCATCAGTCCTTTGGTGGCCTTGACATACATAGGGATTAGTTGGCAAAGGTCTTTTCAACGAACGCAAGGCTGCACATTTTATTGAGCAATGTCCACTCTGGATTACAAGACTGAGTCAACCTGGCTGGGCCAGTTGTGCTTGAAATTACCTCCTTTTGCTCTTCATGCCATTATGTTACCTTTCAGCTATCACACCGCCCCCGTGACATAATATTATCATACGTAGTACATAAAATTGTAAGTATTAGTTTTGTTTACATTTCACTTTTTAAGGAAATAACAAACAATTAGATTCTAATTTGACAAATGAAAAGCAATACAAGAAAGATTAAAGCAGCATAAGCCATACATAAACAATTAAACAGTTATGCTATATCTCAACAATCACCAGTGTGCGTACATGTATATATGTGTCTGTGTGCATGGAAGAATTACTACAAATAGTTTACCTAGATTTAGTGAAGGATCCGGGTTGCACGAAGAAGGAACTCCATCTAAAAAATGGTGCGAACATACTTTGTTGTTTTTATTTGGCTGCCAGTTTTGACCAGTGTACTTATCAGTACGATTCATCTGAAAATATAACCAAAAGTATAGAAGATATATCTCCTCTTGTTCAGTGAATTGACAAATATTCGCTTTACAACTAATAATAAACATTTAAGCAGTAGTTCTTTCAGGATTTCTTGGGTGAATGGGAATATTTGCATTTCCTGGTGTTAGCAGCATAGCTGTTTGCCTTTTACAATGGTATTAGCCGATTAAAGACAGAATCAAGAGCACAACCATCCAATAACGGCGTTAAGGCTATGTAAAAGGTCAGTGTGGTCATTGTAAAAGATGATGCACTATGTCTTATACGACGAAATCACGGTCTATGCGGTCATTAGTTATAATTACTTTACTCCTATTAACGCACAGATGGCGAGATTTTCACATAGGCTAGGAGCCTACATGTAGGCCTGGGTAATAAATATACAAAACATTTTTTCCAATGGGTTGCTATATACGGTGCCAGTATATAATTATAGGATTGTACATTTAGGCAACTCAACCTACCAGATCGGTCCATCGTCTTCTTCCATCTGGATCTTTGCTTACCGAAGGAAAATTAAATAGTCTGAACGGCGGTTCGCATATACATGCAGTGAGCAATACCAAAGTTAATATTGTGCAACGCACAGAACTGCTCTCTCCACAGTTTTAGTTTCATTTCGCTGTTTCTACAATTTACAACTGCACAATGAACTGACATTGTTTCGGGAAAGTTTATTTATTAACTGTAAAACTTCAGATTAGCGCGCTTACAACATTGGCAGAATCATTCTAGGGAGTCTATAAATAGCCTAAACGCTTCATTAATTTATTACCTCTATCCCCCGAATCGACCTTTGGTGACCCGACCCACTGCGCACGCGCGCGCCAGATGTCGATTCCGCTATAGCGCCCCTTCAAGAGAACTATCCATAGGCGCTCCCGACCTGACACCAAATCAAATCAAATCAATTTATTTGGCAACCAAAATCCAAGCAGCAAAATAGATTAAATGAAACATCATAGAAACAGAGTTAAAAAAATAAACTAAAACAGTGCTCAAGTAATGATGCTGATAGTTTACAATTGGTTGCACAGGGGACTCGGAAGGGGTCTTGTAACCCCGCTAGGTGGGCTCCCTGTGCGGAAATACCATGATGAAGATGGCCTTTAGGTTGGCTTAAAGTGGTCTCGATATAATATGATATAGCGAGACAAAAACAACATTGAGAAGGAAATGTTCTGAAAAACCTTAACTAAACAGTAAACATCTCAACTAATAGCACGGTTACACATTCGAAGATCATAGTGCCAAGAAGAAGAAATTTGAGGCAGAAAATTTACTGAATGGTCGGGATACTTCACAAATAGTTGGAATTGGATATAACCTAAGTCTTCACCAAATTAATTCAGAAAGAGTGAAGGGAGGTGATTTAATAGTTAAACTATTTAACGACTAAGTGGCTCTATAGCAACAATGAAAACCCAAGGAGTGTCAGGATAATTTATTAGTTTGTATCGAGTATCAGGGCTCTCAATCTTAGCTTAAAGAGACAAAGTTTAGGTTGCAGTCTGGTGGGAAGCGGTATTTAATTCCATGTTAGAGTCCCATTATATTTAACAGAGAAGCGACGGATATTGGTGTGGGCGTAAGGCAGATGGTAAGAGTCTGCAGTCTGGTATGATATGAATGCACCTCAGTAGTAGGGAGGAATTTTTTATTAAAAACAGAAGGCAATAAACCAGCATGATTGACAGCATGATTCTGAGTTGCTGTATTTAGTCTTATGTTTGTTTTTGCACCGCAGAGCTGTTTCTATTTTTGATATATGCAACATAACAACACAGTTGATTGCACGTAGCGTTTTCGTCTTGTATGTGCTCAGCGTTCTTTTAAAAGGACACCATAATATTTCAATAACTAATAAAGTTATGTGTTCACATTTTTTCTCCTAATATACCCTTACTGCAAAGACTCAAAATGCAAAAGAATATCAAAATCTGACCGCTGGTTCAAAAGTGGTCATTATCGGGCTAAACACTGAAATCTACAGTGCTTTATGAACCATGAATTTGCCTAAGATTATAATACAGTTCTAAGAATTAAGAAACTTGCTTGATTGTGTATTCTGAAAGAGCGACAGACCCCCTACCGCCCACCCCGCCCACAAAAACTCATCGGATTTGGAAAAATTGTGTGGGTTACCTTTTTATACCTGGGGGTGCTCAAACAACCCCAGCACCCCCTGTTAGCGCCACTGCAGTCATCAGCCGTAGGTTTATAGTAAAGTCGGACACAGGACACAGTGTAACGGACCGTGGAGGCAACTTGCAGCTGTTGATAATTGGATCACAATGATAATAGTCTTCGATATTTTTATGAGTACTAAAACCTACCTCGCTTGCGAAATGATAGAAGTTGTCGCCAGCGTTTGTGACTCCCATGCCTATTTTCGTCATCGGCTCGAGCGATCGCTTGATATTTCCTGCTGAAGCACCCATTAAATTTCTATTACAGAAAATTTTGATTTGTTAAAATATGATACTTATTTATCTGATTAACGCTAACCAAAGAAGTTTCTATAATCTGTGTTTGCGATATGGCAACATCTGTAACAAAGAAACAACTCTGACTTGATAGGACTAGGCGGCATAGAACGAAGGATTCGGAAGGAAATGTGAAGTCTTAATTCGTGTGTGCATTCAGAAACAGGATGTCAATACATTGACGTCTACTCATAGGCCCTATCAACAAATTTAGGTCATCGCCTCGTCCAACCTTAGGCCTAATAACGTGTGATTACGTTTGTGCGCTTGATCAATGAAGTTCTTTTTGCCGTTTGTGGCCAAGCCGAACCTGATCGGTCTGGTAACAATAATAATTACTAAATTTATTGAGTTTCAGAGGAGACATCTCAGGTTGCAGAACCAAACAGCTATTTTTCCCTCTTATAGTTTAACTTAATGGCTTACTTTTCGAGTGCACAGTCTTAATCCGCGTGTGACTCAAAAACAATCCAAAATATCAGATGATTGGAATCTGTTTTTTTCAAAGCTTAACCTACATGTAAGTCAGTGCCACATCAAAACGTCATAGAATCCCACTACGCCTTTGCGTTTGACATTGAAGTTATCTTTTAAAATCAAGGAGACGTTCGAGTTGATAAATGAGCAACTGTGACTCTGAAGAAACACAATAGGCCTACTAGTTTTGGTCTGGCACCAATAAACATCTTATTCTCATCATAGACCTCGTTTACTAATCTACCCAGGGAGCTTTATCTGTGCTATTTATGGACTACATCGCTGACAGCAGAGCTAGGGAACTGTTGTTGTAGGTCCTATTTGGGTTAATTAGGGTTCATTATTCATTTTAACTATTCATAGAGCTGGCGAGATTCATTGACTAAATTTTAGTTTACCACCCTGCAGTAATTTAATTACTGCATGGTGGCAAACCATTTGTAAGGCAAATATATACTAGGTCAGTTGCACCCCAGAACAAAGGGAGGAAACCTATGCGTTTTATTCGATTAATTGGTCTCTCTAGTCCACCCTCCTTCCTCAAACTTGAATAACCCCACCAAGCATGGTAGGTCTATGTGGGCCTACTATGTGCAAGGTCTGTTGCTTTGACAACTTCGTAGTTGGTATTTCCAGAGTGGTCCTGTGATCGGAAATTCCAAGTGGCGCATATTTTAATTTAATTTATTTTTAATTATTAATTTGTTTTATTATTTATTAGGGACGAGGTGTGCAAGCTAGGCTATTACTCCTTGCTCTTTCCACGCAGTTAATCATTCTGAAATCCAAGCTCATTCGAGCCAAAAATGAAGCGCATTGATTCTACAGCCTCTTAAATCCTCTTCGTGATAAAAGAATCTCCGTCGATTTTCGAATTTAAAATCAAAGAAATAAGTATCAGATTTTAAAAAATCAACAGCTTGCTGTCGAAAAGACTAGTATCTCCGTCGTTTTGTAAGCTTATGGATCCAGCCTCAGTTTGTTGTCTTTTGCCCATTTACTGATAATCTACTGTAACGGAAAACCGCCGGCGTCCAAGCGCGGCTGGCAGGAGAGGGGATGGCGAACTCTCCCACCAGGTGGTAAGGCTTGCGTGTCGCTCCAGATGGGCGCAAGTCCGGCCTCCGTCATCTTTCGAAGGGCTTAACAGTGCTCCCACTATCGTACGAAGACCCGAAGACACGATGTATTTTCAGACGGTATATTGTAGATCACAACTCCACACGTCACACCAGGCAAACACGTGACACACAGCAACAATCGTACCCCGGCAGCGGACGGTCGTGTCCATAATGGCGGCTCCCACAGCAATGGCTGACTTCCGGGGCGATCCCTGCAACGAATGCAGGAGCTAACGGCAGCGGCAGCGACGTACTGCGGCGGCTGCAAGGGCGAACTCCGACGACCGATACTCATCGACGGCGACGGCAGCTCCCTCGGGCGACTGACAGCTGCAACGGCGACTGCTCACTCTCTACTGGCGGCGGCGGACTAAGCTGCACTTCTCGGACGGACTGCGACGGACCGAGCTCTCTCCCGGTGACAACTGAGCTGAGCTCTCGCGGCGGCGGACTTCTGACTGAGCTAATGCATGGAGGCCGCGCTACTATTTATACCGACAAGGCGCGCAATTCCGCGCATGCGCACTACAGGGGGCCGACGTCAGAGGTCCGACGGAGGAGGGAAGGGGGCTAGGCGCGCAAGACCCGCGAAAGATCCACACAAAATCCGCGCATGCGCACCAAGGGGGGCTGACGTCACAGGGGGCCGACGTCAGAGGGGGCCGACGTCATAGAGGACTCTAAGCACGTGCCGACGACGGCGCGAATCGACGGCCTAATCGACGGCCTAATCGATGCCGGCGACGACGTAGACAGGATCGCGGCGGCGACGGCGGAGCGGAGAGGACTACGGGAGCTGCTCAGGCGAATTTCGCCACATCCACCTCTCACCATGATTCGAAATGTCCCTATTTCGAGGGGCTAGGGCCCACGGGTCCTCCCAAAAACAAGAGTCTCACTAGACCGTGCGCATTATCAAAACGGCCAACGGGCCAATGGCAACAAGTCTGCCTTCAAACGACCTGCAAGTCGTAACAATCGAACAATGCAAAAGTCCAAAACGAAAATAACTATCGTCTCCAAAATGTTCAGAGTCTCTGACGGATCTACTCATCGAAGGCGGCCAACGGGCCATTACAAAAAGACGCTAAGTCTAACATATAACATAGCCAACAGGCTAAACCAAACGAGTACGAGTTATACCAGAACACGCAAAGAACGGGCCAACGAGCCACATATAATGAACACATAGAATTACCCGACGCTAAACTCAAGCGTACAACTGTCCAATGTCTAAAAGAGTCTCTGAGTTCAATTGTTCATGAACGTCGTAAAAGTCGCAGAGTTCAAGTCTCTCTTCACAATAAACGTCTATTCGTACCGGGCCGGACGACGGACCATTCGCTTTGGTCGGCCATCCTGGTAGTTCCCAGTCGCAGGCGACGAAGCATCAGCAGCGGTGGACTCGTTAAGCGAACGAGTGGTAATGTCACCCTCTGATGACTGCTTATGGCTTTTCCCAAAAAGGATCCCGCCAAAACTTGTCTCCACCCGAGCCACAGAATTAACCTCCCGATTAACCATTGGAATGGCTTCTGCCAATTTAGAGAACCCGTCCATCCCTGTCAAAATGTGGACACGGCCCCTACAACTACGCGAGTGGGGACCAGGAATGTCCATGCTAAACCGCTCCCAAGGCTTCCCACAGGGTAAGGGTTTCAAGGGACCCTGCCTGGGCGGATGACCTCGGTGGTATTGGGCACAGGGAGAACATCGCTGACAAAACCTCAATACAGCTCGCATCTAACAAACCCAGTAGGCCATACGTCTAACCTTCCACCTAGTCCTGCGCACACTAAAATGTCCACCAGTTACCTCTATAGGCGCGAGTTTGAGAGACTCTTCTCGTTTAACTACTGGTTCCACAATTACATCAGCAAGCATACTGTCCAACTGGCTATCATTAACAATCTTATTCGGCAGCGGGTGACTTCCTAACTCTTGTCTCACCGGATGAGCATTTCCTGTCTCAATCTCATGTGTACACTCAGACATCTTTCCTAAGTCCCTGTCGGTGATGGACGAAACATCTCCGTACTCAACCGACAAACTTCTCAACCCTTCACGGATTTCCGGCGACACATCCTCGGGCAAATCTGCTAACATCAACTCACTAGGCGAAGCGTCTTTATTCGGACTAATCCTTCCTTTTTCCAACCTAATCGGCTCAACTTCCACCGGACTATCATTCAAATCTACTATTCTCACGTGCGCATTAGTCTTATCGCCTAACACAACACGGGCAAGGTGAACTCCAGGACGGATCTCGTGAGCCTCCGTCATCCACGCGGGAGCCACCGAAGTCAAATCTCCGTATAAGGTTTTCACGGGTACCTCGCTTTGGCATTTAGGCTGTAATTCTATCTCCTCGGTGACCATTACACGCCGGCACCACATTGAGCCATTCCCTCTAACTAAGGGGAGACGCTTGCGTCCAAAAAACAGAACCCCGTTACCAAAACTCAAGCGTCACCGATGCTCCCTCAGGAAATCCATTCCCAACATTGGTTCGGAAATCTGGTCGGAGACTAAAAAGGCAGTTTGGACCTCAAAACCATCCCGAAATCTAATGGGTAACCGGACCTCACCCAAGACATTAATATATGAGCCATTAGCAGCCATCAAAAAGCGTGTAAAAGATCGAAGTTCTAACCCCTCAACGGCTGAAGACGGAACCAGGCTGACTTCGGATCCGGTGTCTATGAGACACATCTGCGGTCGGTCGTCGATCATTCCACGAACGTAATCGGCATTGCTGCTGGCACGGTCTGGCAGCTTCGGACGTGTCGTGTGGTTCACCACCACAGATGACGATGGCGCGGTTGCATCTCCTCCTGTCGTTTCCTCGTCGTTCGGCCGGTTCCGGAAGCGGCGCGGCTGACGGCAATCTCGGATCACGTGACCGTCTCTACCGCATCCATAACAGGTCACGGTCCTCCTCGTAGTCTCCGGCTGGGGATCTCCCGATCGGCGGTTCCCAGGACGTTGATCTCGTCTCGATCCATCGTCGACGTTTGTAGACTGGTTCCGTAGCTCTCGGAACTGCTCGTCCATCTTCCGCTCCATCTCTCGCTGCCAACGACGCTGGTCGTCGCGCTGCATCGTCAAGAAGCGGTCCAGGGTCGACTGGAGCTGGTCGCTCGGCTCGACTTCTTGCGTTCCACGGACACGGGTCGACGGTCTCCGATGATCGTCATTCTCAGAGGCTCGCTGGTAAGCCTCCAAGCGTAGAGCGGTCCGATAAGCCTCATCCAAAGTCTTCGGCTCACGCTTCCTGACTTTCAACGAAAGCCCCCTGTCTCGCAGAGCTTCCAGGAACGAGTCTCTCGCGATGATCTGCGTCGTCTCGTTAGACGGAACAGGATAGGCCAATACAACGAGTCTGTGGATCTCGTGTAGTAGATCGCTCAAACTTTCTCCGGCCCCCTGACGTCGATAATACAGCTGACTACGGAACGTCTCTGCTTGTCCGTCCGTCCCATATCTCTGTCGGAGACGCTCCAACAGTTGGGCGTAGCTTACGTCAGCCTGCGCGCCGAAATCCCAGAGAAGTTGCGTCGCATCCTTCTCCAATGCGCAGCGCAGATGATCCACTTTGTCCGAGTCTGTCTATCGATTGTGACGAGCACATACCTCGAACTGTACAAGAAAGGACTCCAGGGACCCAGTCCCGTCGAATCGACCCGGCTTCATCGGCGTCGATCGGTTCCGGAGGAGACCTCCAAAGTTCTCCAGCAACTCCTTCGACGAATCAACTGTCTCCTTCTTTACAAGGGGACTCGTCTCCACTAGCTCCTCACCATCGTCAGAGCTGAGTTCTATCAGTCGTCCATGGCTCGGCTGCTTCTCCGTCGTCGCTCCTCTCACTGCAGGCGTAGAGACATCAGCAGGCGTGCTGTACTCGAAAAGTCTCTGCGGCCGGAACGTGACCTCGTCGTCCTCCATCATCTTCGGTAGACTCGTCTATTCGTCGGCTGGAACAACTGCGTACTCCACTTCTGGTACCAGTGTAACGGAAAACCGCCGCCGTCCAAGCGCGGCTGGCAGGAGAGGGGATGGCGAACTCTCCCACCAGGTGGTAAGGCTTGCGTGTCGCTCCAGATGGGCGCAAGTCCGGCCTCCGTCGTCTTTCGAAGGGCTTAACAGTGCTCCCACTACCGGACGAGGACCCGAAGACACGATGTATTTTCAGACGGTATATTGTAGATCACAACTCCACACGTCACACCAGGCAAACACGTGACACACAGCAACAATCGTACCCCGGCAGCGGACGGTCGTGTCCAAAATGGCGGCTCCCACAGCAATGGCTGACTTCCGGGGCGATCCCTGCAACGAATGCAGGAGCTAACGGCAGCGGTAGCGACGTACTGCGGCGGCGGCAAGGGCGAACTCTGACGACCGATACTCATCGACGGCGACGGCAGCTCCCTCGGGCGACTGACAGCTGCAACGGCGACTGCTCCCTCTCTACTGGCGGCGGCGGCGGACTAAGCTGCACTTCTCGGACGGACTGCGACGGACCGAGCTCTCTCCCGGTGACAACTGAGCTGAGCTCTCGCGGCGGCGGACTTCTGACTGAGCTAATGCATGGAAGCCGCGCTCCTATTTATACCGACAAGGCGCGCAATTCCGCGCATGCGCACTACAGGGGGGCCGACGTCAGAGGTCCGACGGAGGAGGGAAGGGGCTAGGCGCGCAAGACCCGCGAAAGATCCACACAAGATCCGCGCATGCGCACTAGAGGGGGCTGACGTCAGAGGGGGGCCGACGTCATAGGGAACCGACGTCACAAGGAACGTAGGAGCTCGGCGCGCAAGACCCGCGAAAGATCCACAAGATCCGCGCATGCGCACCAAGGGGGCTGACGTCATAGGGGCCGACGTTCAGAGGGGGCCGACGTCATAGAGGACTCTAAGCACGTGCCGACGACGGCGCGAATCGACGGCCTAATCGACGGCCTAATCGACGGCCTAATCGACGGCCGAATCGATGCCGGCGACGACGTAAACAAGATCGCGGCGGCGATGGCGGAGGGGAGAGGACTACGGCAGCTGCTCAGGCGAATTTCGCCACACTACTACTGCGAAGGCACATGCGTAGGAGGGATAGAATTATTGTATCAATTTTGAGCTCAGATCGTCGCCCACAATCGTAAGACCCAGGATGGTACTTGGTCCCAGCCTTTAGCAATGTATTCAACATTAGTTCAGTATGCAGAAGATCCGTTTAGGGGATGTGTTTGCGCCTGTAATAGGTCGTACAGAAGAGGTTCATATTATCCGGATCAATTGATATTGCAGTGCAGTCACAGAAACATACAGACATACATAATTATATGATAATTAGGTTTAATAAATTTTAGAAATGTCTGTCTTGCACTGGCGATCAGGTTAGTTTCATTGTGCAACTGGCATAAAGTCTTACCGCTGTGACGTTGACTGCTCAAATATTATTTTGTCTTGGGAGCTTTTGTGGAAGTTCACAAACTCCTTCCCAAAGTTCTTTAGTTCAATATTGGCTTCAGTCAATTTCCAAAAGAACCGAGATGATCTCACGAACTACAAATTATGTCCAGTGTTTTTCCAGTAATTATTCCGGTTGTCAATGCACCAGACTCATCCACACTATTCTTTCCAATCAGTTTATTCTTGGTCAAAAGAAGACTTTCTATTTATGACTTCACAAAATTAGGATAACCTGGTTGTTACAGACTTTGATCGAATGGGGTAACCTAGTACTTTATAGTCCACCATAAAGGGCATGATGTTCTTGACGTTAATATGACTTTAATATATCAATAATTAAATAATAATTGTACAATAGAATTGCTAAATATTTGTTGTAATTGGAAAATTAAAAATTGGAAGTTTCTTAGGTGTTCCGATTTTTGTGTATGGCCAGCATTTGGGATGAACCAAGATATAACCGGGTTAGTTTAGAACTTTAGATGTAAGGCGCTGGCAGTTCTTATACATCTAAACTAACCCCGTTATATCTTGGTTATAATAATTGCAGATGGCAATGGCTTGCAGTATAATCAAAGACCTTTAAGTTACACTAAGACAGGTCACCTCCTATCTCCGCTGTATATCTGAATATTTATCTCACCTTACCTTGCTATGGGTTTTTAGTGCTATGAACATGACTTCCGACTAAGAATTAGAACAAGAATAAGAATGGCTTCCAAGCCAGGAGGAAATTGTTGCGCTGCCATAAATTGTTGCGATACCTCGTACAATACTCAAAATCTATCACTCTTTAGATTTCCGAAAGATGCTGAAAGGTATTTATAAAGTACTGTAATAAAAAAAAAAACTGTTCCATAGGCCTAACTGCTGCCGGTGATTCACTTTGCATGTGCGTTGTGACTGTCTCCGTATACACCCTGCACAGTAACAATATTTAGGGAAGTTACGTGTATTTTAGCGTCGTAAATTATTTGTCATTGCATGGGTTTCAGCGTTGGTCGAATACAAGTCGGATTGACGAAACGATTTCTTGATTTTTTTAAACCATTACGCTGAAATCTAAGCTGGATTGATGAGCAATAATTATTAATAAAATAGAAGTTTTATTGATGAAAAAATAATCACCGCCTAAATAGAAGTGGGATTAATGAGACGAATTTTGTCTAAACAGAGGCTGGGTGAATGAATTTTCGCCAAACTGGAAGTTGGAATGATTAGAAATAACAATGCTGCAACGAGCGAATAATTTACAATGCTAAAATATTTATTGTATATTCAAGCTGCGTCTGTGTCATCTTAAGTACGTAAATAAACTATTATTCATTAATTGATTGACTGATGAACTTCTCAAGATGCGGTCTGCTCGAGTAGGCCTAGTTGAAAATGATTCTACGGATGTTATCAGAATACTTACTATAGAGTTATGCATTGGTCAAATTCCGAATTCTCTGAAGCAAGCTTTAAACGTGACGTTCTTAACACCATGTAGTTGATGGATTCATAAATATATTGTGCCTAATTACCAGGGTCGAAAGTTAACCTTGTACTTCATGGGTGCAAGGGCCACTACCATTAAGGGACCTCAGCCGGTTGTCCCTTTACATGGTAATCCCGAAGACTGCATGCTTATATGCGAAACAATATGGTCGCCAAAGACTAGGCTAAAGTAGAGCGCTACGACCTATCAGCTGCATCTCATATTGCAATTCCCAAGATAAATAAGTGAAATGGTCAATAAAATTATAAATCAGGGAACCTGAAGAAGCCTGCGCTTCGGAAACTGATTAGGCGCTTTTGAAGTTAGATGTTGCCTTTCATGTTGCACTGGCCATTAATTTTGAATGGATCCGAAAGAAAGTTCATGACATGAAAAGCCTTTTGAGTCGACAGAATTTTGAATTTTTTTAAACTACTTAGCGCACTGCCTCATCTGATAAGGCTTATAAGGCCGCAGCGCTCTATTTTAGTGATTTCTTGGGTGGCCATACTGTTTACATGGACAGACACGCAGTCTTCTGAATTACCCTTTACTGCATGTGTCAGCTTCCTCAATCACTGACGATTTCTCAGTCTCTTCTTCAGTTCTGTAGCGCAGCCTAGGCCTAACCTATTCACTGTATTGCGGTAGCTATGGCTAGTGTATAAGTGTCTAAAGTTCTTAAACTTGTTCACTTACAACAAAGATCTGTTTCTTGTATTTTCTTCTTCGTTCATAACATTCGCAAACAACACAACAATGCATCAACGACGACAAACGATTCAATTGTACGACAGCAACGCAACCTTTTTTATCTTACTGCTCTCTAAAGTTTTTCTATGCACGACTAGCTGCTCTCTAAACGTCTTCTACACTCAACTAGCACTCCTTCTACAACTTATCTCACTGTCTGAGCGTACGCTCTTCCCTCGGGCGCTCTGTCCTTCTCTCTGCCTCTCTCCGTCTGTCTGTCTGTCTCTCTCGCGCGCGCTCTCCGGCGACGGTCAGTCGAGCCGCGCCAACTTTCCCGCCAGTCAGCCACCTGCAAGCCTGTCTGTCTGTACACTCAACAATTAGCTGACCTTGAGCTGGTCTATCCGTACGCTCAACTATTAGCTGACCACACGCTATACAAAATTAGCTCACATTACCTCTTTCCTTTCTTTTAAAGAGAGCTAATTATCTATAAAAATTAGCGAACGTACCTTAACTAAACAATGCAAATAGTCCATATTATAATACATCATAAAATATCTTACACTACAATCTAGACAGACAATCGGCTACTACATTCAATTTACCTTTCTTGTAGTTCAACAGAATGTCAAAATTTTGTAATGATAAAGACCATCTGACTAACTTAGCAGATTTCGACATTGATTCAGTCAAATAAACTAAAGGATTATGGTCTGTAAACACATTGATTTTAGAACCAATAAGAATTTCTTTCAACTTGTTTAAAGCCCATATGATTGCATAGGCTTCCTTCTCAATCGTCGCCTATCTCCTCTGGGTATCTGTCAGCTTCTGACTGATAAATGAAACGGGACGTTCTATCCCTTCATTGTCCACCTGAGACAGAACAGCTCCCACAGCAAAATCACTGCTATCACAGTACAAATTAAAAGGTTTACCAACCTCAAACATATATAGAATCACATTTGACAAGACAATCTGTTTAAGGGAATCAAAGGATTTCTGATGTGCATCAGTCCAAACAATGTTCTCGGGTACTTTCTTGCTGGTTAAGTCTGTCAATGGTTTAGCAATTTCAGCAAAATTACAAATAAACTGTCTGTAAAACCCCAAAAATCCTAAGACTTGTTTCACTTCCTTCCTGGTTTCAGGTTTCTTCAAATTAATCAAACTGTCAATCCTGTCTGGATTCATCATCTTCTTCCCTGATCCTATAAGGTGACCGATGAACTTCACCTCACTCTTACCAAACACACATTTCTTCAAGTTCAACGTTACATTATGCAGTCTTATTTGTTTCAAAAATAATTCCAAATGTCTTAAATGAATGTCCCAATCATTAGAATGCACTGCAATGTCATCAACATAAGGTTCAGTAAAATCATGAATCGGTTGCAAAATCATATTTATCGCTTTTACAAAAGTCCGTCCAGAGTTAATCATTCCGAAAGGAACACGCGTAAATTCGTACAGTCCATTATGTGTAACAAACGCAGTCTTCCATTGATCACTCTTTTTAACAGGACAAGTCCAATATGCACTGCGACAGTCCATAACGGAAATAAACTTGGATTTTCCGACTTTGCTCAAGACATCGTTGACGATTGGCATAGGATATCTGCAGTTCTCAGTAAAAGAGTTAATGTATCTGTAGTCACAAGCCAATCTCAAGGATCCATCCTTCTTTTTGACAATGACAAGTGGACTTGCCATTCTGCTTGACGATGGTTGAATGATGTTTTCTTTCAGCATCTCTTGTATTTGTTTTTCCACTTCTGCTCGGTATATTAGTGGTATTCGATATGCCATGAATTCTTTTTCTCGAAAGTCTGGTCTCAACACCACTTCATGTTCTACTAGTGTACATAGTCCCGGTTTGTCCGAAAACCTGTCTGCATATCGATTCAGTACATCAAGTAATTGTTTCTGCTGTTCGCTCGTAGGATGTCCAATTTGTTCATAATCCAATTGGAGTGATTTCTGTTTTGTCTCTGAATAGTCTTCCTTCAGCGGTATTTCTACCACTGATCCAAATTCGTCATCCTCTTCCACGATCAGACCACAAGACAACGTTCTCGTAATGAACTTCCTCATCTTGTTGGCATGAATAATCCGTCGACCGTTTTCATTCATGTCCACCAGATACGAATATTTGGATCTTCGTTGCAAGACCGTGCATGGACCATGCCATCGTGAGATCAATTTATTGGTTGACGTTGGATACAGCACGATGACGTTCTCTCCTGGTTCGAATTCTTTATCTTTTGCTCTTTTGTTATATTGACTGGCGTATTGTTTTTGCTTTTCTTCAGCACAACTCTCGGCGAATGTCAAGGCCTTTTCCATGTCTGCTCTTAAATTCTTCAGGTACTTTTCCGGTTGCACTCCAATGTTCGGTGGTAAATTTATCTCTTTGGTCCAGCTTTCTTTAAGAATGGTTAGTGGCCCTCTCGGCAACTTTCCATAGACCAGCAGATACGGTGCTACTCCTGTAGTTGCATTAGGCACTTCTCTCAATGCCCAGACTGTAAATGGAATGATTTTATGCCACTGTCTCGGATTTTCCACAATGACATGATGAACCATCTTCTTGAACGTTTGATTCCATCTCTCCACCAATCCTGCCGCTTCTGGATGTCCTGGCGAATCGAATCGAGGACAACACCCCATCAGTTTCAGAAATTCTCTCGTTAGACTGGCTGTAAAATTCGTTCCTCTATCACTCGTTATCACTGACGGAACTCCTACATCCATGAACAGCTTCATCAGAGCTTCGCATACAGCCTTAGCGGTCAATGACTTCATTAAAAAGATTGTTGGCCATCTTGTACATGAGTCCACGATGCACAAGCAATACTTATGCCCTGCTGCTGACGTCGGTTCGATTGGTCCTACGACGTCCATGGTCATTCTTCTGAACGGCACATCCTCCCTTGGTATTGGCGTAATCGGCACTCGATCCATCACCAAACTTCGTGCTTTCAACTGACACTTCTCACAGGACTTGCAGAATTTCACCACATCTCTACGCATCCTTGGCCACACAAAGGACAACTTGATACGTTCCCTTGTCTTCTCTTCTCCCAAGTGTCCGCCAAATACTGACTCGTGCGCCAATTCCATCACCTGAATTCTTCTTTCCTTCGGCAACACCAACTGATACACCAACTGGTCCAACATTTGATGCTTCTTATACATCAACCCATTCACCACACTAAACTCTGATCCTTTGTCTTCAGCTATCTTCCACCACGACCTCAGTGACTCGTCATTTCTCTGCTGCTCTTCAAATTTCTTTGCGTCTGCCAATTGTCTTTCATCATTCGTATTCTCGGCAAACAAATCTCTCATACTCGTGTCCATTTCACCATCACTTTCAGAATCATCATAATCATCACGTTCACATGCAACCATCTCTTCTTCAATTTCATTGCTCCCAGATGTTACTCCTTCTTCTTCTTCTTGAACGCTTTGTTCATCTTCGCTTTCTGTGTCCTCATCTAGCAAACTTTCATTTGATTTTTCCTCTTCTCCTTCTTCCACTTCTCTTCTCCGACTCTGTGCTCTCGTAGTCACATTCACTTGCAATTCTCCTTGCAATACATTCACTGGTGGAACCTCTTTCAGTTCTGCAATTATCTCTGGATGCAGCAAGAACTTTTCTTTGTTATCTTTGCACAAGACTGCCGGAATGCTGGCACATACCAAGGTTAAATATGGCGCAATATTCATTTCCTTGTCCTTCAAATCTCCTCCTTCGTTATGACCACTCATCCGTACTTCTATTTTCACCAACTTAGCTGGAATGGGTTCTCCAGCCACACATTGCAAATGTACTCTGCCAATTTCTTCTACTATCGCTCCTTTCAATAATTCCTCATTGATTACTGGAATCTCAGTACCAGAGTCAATCAGCGCTTTGACTTGCACGGGATGACAACTGTCATCATTTCCACGTATCTCTACATCTACATGCCGTAGTAAAGACTTCTTCGTACGTTGACACTGATCTTTACTTTCTGTTTCTCGACAAGTATCCGTAATGGGAGCAGATTTTACTACTTCTCTCTGTATAGTAAACTGAGGCGTACACTTCATTACTGACTTCACTTCCGTTTCGCGGTTGTCTTGTCCTTCCAGCTGATTAGGTGCATTCATTACTTGGATCTGATTTACTCTGAGATTTTCTGAACTTCGAGTAAATCTATTTCTCAGATTTGTCATTCTTGGTGGTGCTTGACAATCCTTTATCAAATGTCGGTCTGACTGACAATTATGGCAACGTTTCCTCACAATACCTCTCTGTTCAGTGCTCTCCCGTCTGTAATTGTACGGAGTATATGCTGCATTGCTTTCTCTTTGGCGTCCCATCACTGGAATTCGACTGTATATTTGTCTGTCACCCGTTGCTTCTCTTCTATCTTGACCAAACTGTCTTCCATGAGCACTATCTTTCCTTACTTCATTACTTCTGGCTTGGCTTCCTGTTTCTTTGTTACTACTATTCCACCTGGTTTGCTTCGAACTATTACCCCATGCTTCATATTTCGGTTTGTCTTGAAACATTAGACCAATTCGATTGTTCACATGTATGTCTGCGAGATCTGCAACATTACTAGCTTCCAAACATTCAGTACCCTCCTTTGCTAGTACAAACTGTAGTGGACCCGGTGGTAGACATTCTTTCAACTTATCTGCCACCAACAGATCAAATAACTTCTCATAGTCTTTGCCCACTCGCCTACTTCTGACATAATAGTTCAACAGATTCTTCAATCTTGCTGTAAACATAGTGTATGTCTCTTCTGCCGTTTTCTTCGCATCTACAAATCGTGATCGATATTCTCTCGCTGTCAATTTGAATTCTTTCAGTAAATGTTCTTTCACTATGTCGTAATTGTCTAGATCATCAAAAGACAATCGGTTTAACACCGTTCTCGCTCTTGGCGTCATTAGTGGCAACAGCAATTTGACCCAAAACTGCTTTTCCACCGTAAAACTGTTGAATGCATTCTCAACTGTCTCAAAATATAATGGCACCTCCATCATATCATATGGCATCTTAGGTAACACGTGTTTCATTGCATCACCTATCTTCTTAATCTTGGACACCATTGTCTCACTTTCCCGGATCCTGTTTCGTTCTAACTCCTCTCGGCTTCTTCTTTCGTCTTCATTTCGTTCCCTCAGTCTATTTTGATCTTCTTCCCTACGCAGTTCTTCTTGTTCTATCTTCTGCTGCAACAATTCTAACTGCCTTCTGCGTTCCTCCTTTTCAATAGCCATTTCTCGGAGCTGAGCTTCCTTAAGAGCGAGTTTCTTTTGTTCTAAATGTACTTGTTCTTCCCTTTCTCGTTCCGCTTTTTCCAAATTTTCTTTCTCCATATTCAATTCTTCCTGTCGAATCTCTTCGGCTCTTTGTAATTCTGCCAAACGCATGGCTTCTTTGAGTTCCTCGCGAGCCTTTTGCTCTTCAATCTGTTGTTTTCGTATTTCTTCATCACTTTTTCTTGCTCTCTCGTATTCTATCATTAGTTCCATCCTTCTTCGTTCTGCTTCGTCACGATCTTTTTTCAGTTGTTCTAACTGAAGCTGGAACTGCTGCTTCTGCATCTCTATCTCTTCTTGTCTCATCCTTTCTGCTTGTTCTGCTCTTACTTTTTCCTCTAGTCGAATCTTTTCTGCTCGTTCAATCTCTTCTTGTCTCATCTTTTCTGCTTTTGCCGCTCTTTCGTTCTCTTCTTGTTTACGTTGCTCCTCTTTCTCTTTCTCTTCTTGTCTCCGCTCTTTCTCTTCTTGTCTCCGTTGCTCCTCTTTCTCTTTCTCTTCTTGTCTACGTTTCTCTTCTTTCTCTTTCTCTTCTTGTCTCCGTTGCTCCTCTTTCTCTTTCTCCTCTTGTCTACGTTTCTCTTCTTCTTGTCTCCGTTGCTCCTCTTTCTCTTTCTCCTCTTGTCTACGTTTCTCCTCTTCTTGTCTCCGTTGCTCCTCTTTCTCTTTCTCCTCTTGTCTACGTTTCTCCTCTTCTTGTCTCCGTTGCTCCTCCCTCATCATCATAAATTGCATCAACGCCTCCATAGACATAGCCTGTGGTTTCTCCTCAGCCCCACCCACAGCGCCTTTCTCTTCAGCTTCCTTTTTTAGCCAAACCTCTGCTAAAGCTCTCATCAAATTTTCCCTTGACATCTCTTCGACTTCTTCGACGTCTAGACCAGCTTCGATTAATAATTTTATTATTCGATCAGAAGACATCTTTTTTATACTAGCTTGTTTTTGTTCTGTAAGTTTCTCCATCTTACTTCTTTACTTCAATGATTTCCGTGAAGAAAATCGAGGGAGTGGCTATAATTGCTGTGATTGGTTGACTTTAATTCTTATTGCTTGTTTATTCAAGGAGCGAGTTTTGTATACCTCTCTCTGGCGTTGCGTTGTCGTAATGTCGTTCGTATGCCCGTTGTATCTTCTCACCAGTTGTTCGGATGCTCGGAATGCTTCTCCGGTTCCTCAGATGCTCAGTGTCCTTCTCCCGTGTGGTCGGCTTCTCGTAATGATTTGAAATCCACTGTCCGTAGCTTGGACTAAAAATCCACCGTTCGTAAATATCTCTCCGTCCGTAACTCGGATACAAAATCCCAACGTCCGTAACTCTTCCTCCGGCCGTAAACTTGGATACGATATCCCAACGTCCGTAACTTGGATACGATATCCCACCGCTGCCACCAAATGTCAGCTTCCTCAATCACTGACGATTTCTCAGTCTCTTCTTCAGTTCTGTAGCGCAGCCTAGGCCTAACCTATTCACTGTATTGCGGTAGCTATGGCTAGTGTATAAGTGTCTAAAGTTCTTAAACTTGTTCACTTACAACAAAGATCTGTTTCTTGTATTTTCTTCTTCGTTCATAACATTCGCAAACAACACAACAATGCATCAACGACGACAAACGATTCAATTGTACGACAGCAACGCAACCTTTTTTATCTTACTGCTCTCTAAAGTTTTTCTATGCACGACTAGCTGCTCTCTAAACGTCTTCTACACTCAACTAGCACTCCTTCTACAACTTATCTCACTGTCTGAGCGTACGCTCTTCCCTCGGGCGCTCTGTCCTTCTCTCTGCCTCTCTCCGTCTGTCTGTCTGTCTTTCTCTCTCTCGCGCGCTCTCCGGCGACGGTCAGTCGAGCCGCGCCAACTTTCCCGCCAGTCAGCCACCTGCAAGCCTGTCTGTCTGTACGCTCAACAATTAGCTGACCTTGAGCTGGTCTATCCGTACGCTCAACTATTAGCTGACCACACGCTATACAAAATTAGCTCACAGCATGTGTCATCTTAGTATGGGATATATTCTAAGGATGACTAGCTAGAGTACCATTCCAGCCATTCCACCCCATTAAATTTTCAGTAAATGAATAAATTTGCTTGTAACAGGACCTGCAATATTCTTTGATTGAAATTGCATACCTCTGTCATAATTATGCTGTTTTTTATTTCATTATGTTGGAACAGATGCAAGAAGTGGAGAGTCAACGTACGACGTGCAGATCTCGACTGCAAAAGTGTTGAAGTACTGAACAAAGCCTTTCGTCTGTGCAGTAGACATTTCGAAGAATCCCAGTTTATGAACAGTAAGCATGACAAGCTTGTTTGGAATGCAGTCCCAACGGTATTTGATGTTCCAAACAAGCCACCATCAGTCACACGGAAGCGACGACTTGTCATGAAACATGCACCTAAGTTGAATGTTGCTCCCAAAAGAAGCAAATATGATGCGGTTCATAGCAATTCCACTGAACTCAAAGACAACAATGAAGGAGTTGTGAAGGAGCTTGTTTCTGCAGCTGCGACTGTCAGCAACACTGTACCTACATCATCGTCTGCAGGCCTGAAAGATGTAAATGATCAGTCTGAAGGTTGCTCCAAGTGGTCGTCATGTAACTCTGAGAAAATGAAACTGAAAATTGAAGTCACCAGATTACGAAATCAACTTCGGAAACGAAAAGAAAAGGAAACAAGGACATCAAAATGCAAGCAGGGCTTGACGCAGAAGAAGGGCTTGACACGGAAAAAAGAAGCTGCTTCTTGTGATCGTCTTTTGGCAGAACTGTCCAACCATCTTCCACCATCTGCTGTCTCTTTTGTTAAAACTCAGATTAATATGGGTTCTGTTTCAAAGCAGGGTAGATGTTGGACAGTTGACGAGAAAATGTTTGCTATGTCCCTTTTTTATCAAAGCAGGAAATCTTATAGTCTGCTGCAAAATATTTTCTGCATGCCATCAAAAAGAACACTGCAGCGAACCCTTCAAAATTGCAATCTTTACCCCGGCTTCAACAAGCAGTTTTTGGATACCTTACAAATAAAAATGCAACAAGCCCCTATGAATGCTAAAGACTGTGTGCTAATGTTTGATGAGATGGCTTTAAAACGAAAATTGGTATACAATCGAGAACGGGATTGTATAGAAGGTTTTGAGGATTTTGGTGTTCTTGGAACTACTCAGTGTGTAGCTGACCATGTTCTTGTGTTTATGTTGCGTGGAATTTCTGTTAAATGGAAGCAACCTCTTGCTTATTTTTTTGTGCGTGGATCTGTGAAGCCAACTATTCTAAAGAACATTTTGCACAATTGTCTTGCAAAGTTGGAAGAAATACACTTATTTCCAAGAGCTATTATATGTGATCAGGGTCCCACAAACAGATGCTATCTGGAAACATTGGAAAGGGTTTCCGTTTCACAACCGTTTCTGTTTCATGGTTCAAGAAAAGTATATGTGATTTATGATCCCCCACATCTGCTTAAAAACATTAGGAACAACTTTAAAAAACATGATTTTGTATGGGGTTCTGGGGAAAATAAACAAAATTTGTGTTGGAAGTATGTTTCCAAATTCTATGCATTTGACAAAAACCTACCAATTAGAATGGCACCTCGACTGACAGATAAGCATCTTGATTTGCCTCCATTTACTAGCATGCGTGTTAATCTTGCTGCACAGGTCCTTAGTCACTCCGTGGCAGCAGGTATTCAAACACTTTGTCATCTTGGAAAGTTAGACAGGGATGCAGAACATACTGCACAATTCGTTGATAAGTTTGACAAGATTTTTAACGCTTGTAATAGCCGAACAATAAGAAGTTCGCAGCCCATGGGGCAGGCAGTTTCTTATGGAAGTGGTCATGATGTGTTCTTCAAAGACATATTATCCTACTTGCAAGTCTTAAAACCTTCCAGATCAAAGAAGGAACTGCCCTGCATTTTAGGGTGGCAAATTACTGTAAAAGCAATTACTGAATTGTGGCATGATTTATGTACACAAAAGAAATACAAGTTCTTACTAACATCTCGATTAAATCAGGACTGTATTGAGAATTTGTTTTCAATGATCCGTGGTAGTGGAGGACACAGGGACAATCCTGATGTCGCACAATTTCGTGCTAGCTTTAGATATATCTCTGTGAATAAATTGTTCGTTCATAATTCTGGACGTAATTGCGAAAATGATGTAGATAATGTGCTTCTAGACATATCATCTTTGTCAAGTCTTTTGAAATCTAGATCACTTCACGAAAAATGTGCATCCACTTCCACTTCACATGATTACCAGGAGATCACTTGTGAAATGACTTGTGAAGACGACTTTGACTTACAAGATATCTCAGATATTCCTGATTTGCCATTGGAGACTGACAATGTTTTAGCATATATGAGTGGCTATATCTTGAGAAAGTGTGGCTTTAATGATGGTTATGGCATGTGTCAAGCATGCAGAGAATTATACACAAGTATACACTTGCTGCCTTGCGATGAATTTGCTTTCTTGCAACACAAAGCATTCAAAGATACTGGTTGCTTAGTGTATCCAACCATGACCTTTTTGGCATTCACTAGGAAACTGGAACAATTGTTTCAGAATTCATTTGATAAATTGAAGCATAATTCAGGTATATTAAAACGACTGTGTTTATTTGCCCACCAGAATTTAGAGATTGTTGCATGTGGATCAGCAACATGTGTTGCCCGGCTGAAATACATGATCAAATTGTACATGACAGTTCGCATCCACAGTAAGATAAAATTTAGTAACCAGGAACTTCAAAACTCTTGCAAACTGAAGATGAAGCGCAATCGAAAAGCAAAGAAAGTTTTGCATGAGTAAATATCTCTGTTAAATTATAGGTTTCATTTCTCTATCTTCTATTGAGTTGATCATGGAAATATATCTCAGTCTGAAGATAAATGTAATAAATACTGTATTGCGTGAAACTGTGTAATGCTCTGTTGCTAACATGCAGGCTTGCATCAATGTGTAAATATGTATGAATTAGAAGTTTTGTTAATTTGTATATTAGATTTATAGTTAATATGTAAATATGTATGTTTAAATTATGTAAACTGTGAATGAACCTTACTTGAAATAAAAAGTATATTTAAAAGCAAATTAAAAGATCTGCTCATGCATATATATAGCAACTAAGAGGATTCAAGTTACTCTGGCAGAGAGATGTTTTTGTTTGATTTTGATTACATTCTTTTATTTTACATGACTGATAGTTTTGTTGTAGTTTCCATGTGCTGGCTTAAACTGTGTAGTACTTAAGGATTTGTTGATGTTGTGACTCTAAAGTAGGTCAAGACCGGTGAATGCCTTCAGTGTTTTCATAGCTGTATTGTGCTGGCTTAAACTGTGTAGTACTTAAGGATTTGTTGATGTTGTGACTCTAAAGTAGGTCAAGACCGGTGAATGCCTTCAGTGTTTTCATAGCTGTATTGTGATGTCATATCTATTTTTAGTTACTTTGGAGAAAGCCCTGTTGGCTTGAGTCTGCCAAGGAAATAGATAGCATGTGACTTAGTGTTTACCAATGGCCTGTAGTTGTTGAGGATGTCTAAAAATAGCTTGTGGTGTACCTTCTGACTATTTGATGATATGTGTTTTAAGTACGCCTGATGTCTCATAGGCCCTGAGAACTTTTGTACAGCAGGTTGTTGACTTACTAAATGGAATTTAACTTGCTTACACAGTTGAACTGGATTGTTCAAGAGTAGAATCTGATGTAAATTCAGAGAGTCATTGTACTGAGAGTTTAAACTAGGATCTTAACCTGTGAAGGTTGATAATTTCCTTGTTAAGACATTCTGAATCATGGATGATTGATTAAGTTAAGAATACTTGTCAAGTGTAGAGGTGGACAATAATTAGTTTCACTTTCGTTTGAGCATTTAGGGCTTGTGAACATTGTTATGGTATTTCTTTCTTGCTAATCCTGAATTAAAACAGGAATATGTTAAAAGATGTCGGGATTTCTTTTCGGAGATAGCTCGGAGATATCCTGTGTCACAAGGAATCTGATCAGATTCGAACCCTACAGTCTGAAGATGCCAGACTGGCCCCAGAGGTCGTGCAAAGCCCTAGAGCAGAAGGCCTGGATTATCGGTCGATAAGTGGGGCAGTAAAGAACCATGAATTATTTCGAGGTGGTTTGGTTACCCCCTGTCCAGAGGTCACGGACAAGCCATCTGCCACCCTGTATAGTAATGCCGACTGGGATAATGAAAGTTTAGAGGCAGTTGCTAGGCTGATGGAGCTTGGGAGAGGGCCCTGGCCGGAACTACAGGCACCCAGTACATCACAAACCACTGAGGGGCGCTACACTCCTATTCGTCTACTACCGGAAAACACGTTATCCTCTACTAAAATAAATCTTGAAATTTATGGCAAAAATATGTATAAACATTACCCCCCGGTAACTTGAAACCGGTTTCAGATTACCCCCCAGAAACTAGATTTGCATCAATCATCGCATTTATTGCACTAAAAAATCAGAAAAATCATTCCGCTTCCAGTTTTGGTATGAAGATTTTTATCCGTCATCCCACTTCGTGGTTTGCTATCAATATTTTGATCCGAAAATAATAATAGCCTCGAAGCCATTTTCTCCATGTAAACTTCAGCGGCGAATAGTATTTTAGTTACAGATGAAAATATTGATAACAAACCATGAAGTGGGATTACGGATGAAAATCTTCAGACCAAAACAAGAAGCGGGATGAATTTTTGATATTTTTAGTGCAATAAATGCGATGATTGGTGCAATTTACCGTTTGCAGGGGGGGGGTAATGTTTAGGAGGCGTAATGTTTAGGAGGCGTAATTTGATACCTTTGCACCGGGATGTGAGTTGACATTCAGATATTTCGATATTTCGGGCTAGCACGTGTGGGACGCAGGGATGAGCACATCATCATCATCTGTAGGTATGCATTAACACAATTGACAGTATGGTCAAAGGTATAATAGTCTACGAAAATCTTTGGCATGGTTACTTAGCAGTGTTTAATCTAGACCCCTTGCTTGGGGGAGGGATTCGGGTTTCTGGAGGGGGCGAAATAGGCCCTACGTTTTGGCCAAACATTTTGGGTCGCCGAATTTTCTGACGACCCTTTTGATTGCCTGTGGTAAGTTTTGAGTGGCCTGCAAAGTCCCTGACGGCATGGGTGCAACAAGGCACGCCGACCTAATGCGCTGTCCGAGACGCAGCCGCGCATGTGCGATCACTGAACGATATTGCATTGTCCAAAACCCAGTAAAAGTCGCGCGTTCTAAACATAAAATTAATAAAATACATTAAATATATAATAGTTTTTATTATTCATCATATTCAATATGCAGTTTAAATAAATATGAAAGTTTACGGATGCTACAATTGTTCGGTCGTTGACGTTGGTCTTTATATTTATCTATTAAGGCGTCTATCGTTGCTAAGAGCCATCATCCCACTCGCAACGTGGCGCCACGGTTTGTGTGTTTTGACCACCACCCAGACCAAATATACAGCGGAGATAGGAGGTGACATGTCTTAGTGTAACTTAAAGGTCCTGTTGATAGCCTACATATCATATTGAAGTTATAAGGCATTTAATCTGATGTTCTGGATACCACAGCTACTACATCCTGGGTTAGTTCAGACTCATTTATTGATGTTCGGCAGAATCCTTTTGTCCTACAGTGCATGTAGGCCTAAATGAAGACGTCGTAGTTGGTTTTTTCTTGTAGACCTAATGTAGGCTACATTGCAAGCAGACCTGCCCAGGGTTTGTTTAGACTTTGCACATAATATATTCGGTCACAAAAATCTTTAGATAGACCTAAGCAGGTTGAACCGTAAGTTTACGTTGCTAATTTAGATCTATTTAACAAGAACATACGTTTCCAACTTACTAACTACTTTATCAGTAAACTTTCTTCCAAATTCCAATACATAGTGTTAGCCAGGGGAGACTCTTTCGGGGGAGACTTTATATCGGGAGGAGACTTATATCGTGACACCGGCGGTCAAGACAAACCAAAGCAAATACAAGTTGATTCGATGATCAAGATGAAGCTCATACTTTCCGTAAAGTTTCTACTTTTAGTTTTCGCATGGCTCATTTCTAAACCGCTGCAGCATCAATTAAATTAAGGCATAATTGGTGTTTCATTCGAAACCGCAGGGCCCACTATCCCCCCTGAGATGTGAAAGCATTCCCCCTAACAGAAACTTTTTGTCTATATTGCAAGAGTCGAAGGCTCGAAGCTGCGAGTGCCGAAGGCACGAAGCCCATAGCGACTGTTTCTGTTTCATAGTTTCTGGGGCGGAGCCCCAGAAACCAACGCATTTTTAGCTGTTGTTATCGACTAGAGCGCATGTTTTAGGCTCTTGTTTTCTAGCTGTTTATGAACGATAAAGTCATGAAAATTTCACTTTTTTGGATTTGCACCCTGTAATTGTACCTCTTAAAGCTGTCATTTTCACAAAATTTCTCGTGAATGATCAGAAACGTGGTTTAGGATAAAATAAAATGTCGCCTCCCCGTGATTTAATTTTCTTAATTTGCACAATATAGCCTAATGGTAGCATTCTAAGATTTCTCATTATGGGTTAGCAGTGCGTTAAACACTGTAGTAGTCCTGTGAAGTTTGAAAAGGTCCAGAATTCAGTAAAATATCAATTTCTTTTGGTATATGAAATTGAGTAGTCTACTGTCAGTTGTACAACACTCAGCAACATCCATTTTCTGATCCAGACAGATCCCAAGGACATTTCCCAGGACCACTCCCCGTAATTTCCTCTCTGGATTCCACCAGAGCGTTTCAATAGGACAATTCCCTCGAACATTTCCCTCAAATGTAGGCCACAAAAGTGTAAGCAATTTGCATTTCTACAGACTTCAATAGTGCTTTAATGTTTGAGGGAGGAATTTATAAGCCATTTGCTTTACTTGATTTTGAACTTCAATTGTTGAGCAACCAAGCTTTTATTGATTGATTATTGTTTACTTAAACAGACTAAAAACCTTTACTATAAACAAAAGTAGGCTACTAATTTACTGTTGCCTCTTTGCCTGATATCACTAAAATTCATCCTTAAAATATCTTTCATTTTATTTGAGACCTATATTATAAAACCAATGCAGTTTCAGTAGATACAATATACTGTAACAAAATGTTAACAATTAATGTAAAATTTAGGCCGAATTATGAGCTGTGAGAGCAAGCGCCATATACATGTACGTGCAGGGGCAAATGTGACTGTAAAGCAAAGGTCATACTAAATGAATATATACCCTTGAGATGGAGGGATGAACGTTCAAGAGGAATTTTCGTGGGTGTGCGGGAAGGAGTAGAACAGAGGGAGTCCAGAAGGTAATCTCTTATGCCCATCTATCATTAGGGGGGATTTCCCTCTGGCACAAGTTACTTACTCCCACCCCCATGTGGCAAGCCCTGATGGGTGCGAATGTGATGGAAGCGCAAGGACAAATTTATGTGAGGGTTAAGCAAAAGTCAAATTAAATGAAGATTTACCCTGTGTTATGACGGGGAGGGAATTGTTCGGGGGATTTACCAGGAGGAATTAAGTCCATGACAGATGCTGGGGAATATCGGGGGAAAATGTTCAGGAGAAAATCTTCTATAGGCCTACTCAACTCTATCATTAGGGGGGAAAACCTTTCCCCCTGGCCCAGATTGGAAGCAGTCTGCTTCCATCTCCCCCATGGCGTAGTAGCCTCTGCGTAACCGTTTGTAAAAACTAGAAAGAAATAAGAAAATGTCACAAAGATGTAGCTGATCAGGCACTGCGACAATGACTTTTCTATTACAATGTAGAATGGATTATCTTTTATTTGCCGACCAATTTCAAATCGCATTTTGGCTTACAAAAGATTTTTAGTAGGATACAAGTTCTTGCGCCGATGTCACGAAATAGAGTATCCCCGTATTAATTGTATCCCCCCAAATCAAAAAAAGTCGAAAAAACCGCTTCCGCGTGTCATTTTTTTGGCAAATTAATTTTCATCTGCTTTGTTTTGAACAATGACACTAACAGGTATGTTTATTACCAGTTGTCGTTAGACCAGTTGTCTGTAGACCAGTTGTCGTGGAACCGTGTACTATGAAGCACTTGATTAAAACTAAATTTCTCTTCGATTGGCTATTTTGTGTTGCCCGGATGCTGAACCATGGATATAATTATATATCCAGCTTCAACAGGTATTCATTGTAATACCTGTTATAGCCAGTTGATCGATTGAGATAGGCCTAATTGTTCGATCGACAGATTAATTTAACAATTGGTCAGAGATTATTAATTTCAATTGGGTTCCACGACAACTGGTCTACCGACAACTGGTCTAACGACAACTGGTCTCCAGACAATTCGTCTACGACAACTGGTCTACGACAACTGGTCTACGACAACTGGTCTACGGACAAAATGGTCTACACACAACTCGCACACGACAAAGCGTTCTCTGGGAATCTTTTAGTCAATGGCTGTTGGCGCTGAAAGGGAAGCTGTATTGATTAAAAGAACTCTTCATAAAGCGAAAATCGACTAATGAAACCCTCGATGCAAAAACAAACCGACGAAATGCACGTCTTTTTAACGAAGCAGAAATGATGAAAATAATGTGAATTAAAAAGTAGCTTCACGAACTGATCGCACTGGTAAATAAAATTATCATTCATCCAGCTTCTATTTGAAATATATAATACCTTCATCCAGCCTCCATTTCTTAAGCGTTCGATCATTCATCCAGCTTCTATTTCAGATATATAAAAACACTCATCCAGCCTCCATTTCTTTAGCGTTCTTCTGGTTAATCCAGCTTCTTTTTCAGATAGATACTACGTTCATCCAGTTTCTACTTCTTAAGCGTCCTTCTCATAAATTCAGCTTCTTTTTCAGATTTATACTACCTTCATCCAGCTTCCATTTCTTAAGCGTTCTTCTAATTAATCCAGCTCCTTTTTCAGATAAATAATACCTCGATCCAGTTTCTATTGCTTTAGCGTTCTTCTCGTTAATCCAGCTTCTATTTCAGATCTATAAATACACTCATCCAGCTTCCATTTCTTAAGCGTTCTTCTAATTAATCCAGCTTCTATTTCAGATCTAAATACACGCATCCAGCTTCCATTTCTTAAGCGTTTTTCATTCATAAAGAAGAACGCTAAAGAAATAGAAACTGGATCAAGGTATTATATACCTGAAATAGAAGCGGAATTGACGAAGATCGCTAAAGAAATGAAAGCTGGATGAAGGTGTTATATATCTGAAATAGGAGCTGGATTAATTAGAAGAACGCTTAAGAAATGGAAGCTGGATGAGTGTTTTATATATCTGAAATAGAAGCTGGATTAACTAGAAGAACGCTAAAGAAATAGAAACTGGATCAAGGTATTATATATCTGATATAGAAGCTGGATGAATGATCGAAGGCTTAAGAAATGGAAGCTGGATTAAGGCATTTATAGATCTAAAATGGGCGCTGGATAAAATAATGAGAAGAACGCTAAAGAAATGGAAACTTGATTAAGGCATTTAAAGATCTGAAATAGGAGCTGGATTAATTAGAAGAACGCTTAAGAAATAGAAGCTGGATGAATTAAAAACGCTTAAGAAATGGAAGCTGGATTAAAGCATTTATAGATCTGAAATAAAAACTGGGTCAAGGTATTATATATTTGAAATAGAAGCTGGATGAATGAAAAACGCTTAAGAAATGGAAGCTGGATGAGTGTATTTATTAATCTGAAATAGGAGCTGGATTAATTAGAAGAACGCTAAAAAATGGAAGCTGGATGAAGGTTTCTTTATGTCTGAAATCGAATCGAGATGAAGGTTTTATATATAGTTGAAACAGAAACTGGATTTATTCAGCAACGCGATCATTTAGTGAAGCCATCATAAACTTTATAAGCATTATTTTTTTATCAATTCGTTCATTTCGTCGGTCTACTTTTTTGCATCGAGGGTTTCATTAGTCGATTTTCGCTTTATAAAGAGTTCTTTTAATCAATCCAGCTTCTCTTTGAGCGGGAACAGCCATTGACTAAAGAATTCCCAATGAACGTTTTGCCGTGTACGAGTTGTGTGTAGACCAGTTGTCGTAGACCAGTTGTCGTAGACCAGTTGTCGTAGACCAGTTGTCGTAGACGAATTGTCCGGAGACCACTTGTCGTTAGACGAGTTGTCGGTAGACGAGTTGTCGTGACACCATAGTCAATCGAGTCCGCTTGGGGTTGTAGAATCTAACAATGTATACACGACTGAAGCGTAAATATGACAACAGTAGGATAACTCGAACAGCGGAGACCTTGCTAATCAGACCCTACAGCTTCCTTCCTTCCTCTCTCTTCACCCCTTTGTCTCGGTCTCGGTCTCTGTCTGTCTGTCTGTGTGTGTGTGTGTCTCTGTCTATCTTAATCTACCCTTTCTTTTGTTCTTCTGTCTCTCCCTCCCACTCCACTGACAGTATTGTCCATTTGTCTCATATCTCTCTCTCTCTCTTTCTATCTTTCTCTCTCTCTCCCTCTTTCTCTGTCTCTGTCTCTATGTCTCTCTCCGTATCTCTCCACCGTCTTCCCGTCTCTCTCGCTGTCTGTCTCCCTCTGTCTCTGTCTCCGTGTCTCTCTTTCTTTGCTCCTCCTTATCCCTTCTTCCTGTATCCAATTCATCTCTGAGTCCAGAGGCACTACACACCACTCTTGGTGATCGTCTTACTGCACTTCCCATGGTCGTATTCACCACTGATAAAAGATAATATCGAGTGTATGCTTAGTGCAGCCATATAATGCATCCTGCCTCGCAACGCATCACAGCGTGACGACTGCTTGAAGTGGTCTGCACATTCGGACATGGAACTTCGGGGTAAGAACGATGGCCCTTGTGACGACACTTCCGTCAAAACCTTGCACAATCATGGTGCGCAGTTTCCATGGGTGTTTTTATTAGTCTGTGTTTACAGAGTGGGAGAAAAAGAGCAACCAGTTAATGACTGACTTGAGCGAACTGGAGCAGCCGTCCAGTTGAATCCAGAGCGTTTCGAAAACTAGTTAATCCTTCCGCATGCCATACAATACAATGTGTAGCTGAACGGCCGCACCCGCTTGTATGTGTTGATGTGTGCACATGCGAGTTCATGCGTTTCTCTTCTAACGCGAGGGTGCGTGTTCAAGCCTAAAGCCCTAATCTCAGGCAGTGAGGCTACTGTGAAGTTATCTTACAATAATTTGCTCAATGACATCGATTATACATGATACTTGGTCACTGGGGAATAGCGCTAAATAAATGGACGATTCGTAGCAATGATATAGCAGTATGTGTATTCGTTCATTCATTCAGGCATTTATACAGCACATCTTCAAGAAGACTACTCAGAGGCGCTATCGACTCCAGCCCGGCCAAACAGGACTGTTTTCAAGTGATGGAATGTGTCAGAGAGTGACCTAGGGAACAGGCGCGACTCAAGAGGGAGGTCATTCCATGCCATCGGGTCGACAATATAAAAACAGGCTTTCCCAATACTATTACTATTCATGACGAATGTACACTATGTAGGCTATATATATAGTATATATATATATATATTCATATATAATTAAGGTGATATACATGTTATATGCACATTATGCAGCATAATAATTATATTTTTAGATAAGGTTATTAACCCGTTGTGGTAAATAGAGCTCTATAGTTTGACTGATTAAAGACTGCTTCAATGGTTCCATGCTTGTATGTTTGATTAAGTTTCAATTATGGTTGTTGGCTGAGGTCGTAAAGAGCCATTAAGCGCTACATAAATTAAATTGACAGACCATATTCTCGTACAATTCGAAGCCATCGCTCGGCACATACTACAGACACACTCTGCCAGGAAACGTTACATCAGGCATAATTGAAAGACATGATATTAAGCCGACCAGTTTGTCCGCTACACAGCGTGCGACTGCAATCCGAGCATTACTTCAGTATGTGTGTGTGTGTGCGCGCGCGCGCGCGTGTGTGTGTGTGTGCGAGCGTGTGGGTGTCTTTGTATGTCTGCGCGTCTGTATATGAGTTTTGGATTGTTGTCGCCAAATTGAACTCGTTAGGACGTCGGGGATTCTTTGTCGCGTATAATACTACGGCTGTATTGACGAATTGACATGGTAACCACAGAAGAGTTTTGTCTCATCCTGTTAACAATAGCCAGAATGAATTACATCTCACAGGCCAACACGGCTCATATTATATACATATGTTTATATATATATATATATGTCAGATAAGAGAGATACGAGAATAGTCTCAGTGGGATGGTTTCCTCTGGAGGAGCCAGACTGTATTTGGGGGGCGGGCGGTAGAGTAGTGGTTAACACGCTGGTCAAGAGTGCGAGAGGTTGCAGGTTCGAGCCCCCGTTGGGCGGATTTGCTTTGTAGGCTGCCATTGGCGCCGTGTAATTACAAAGCAGTCTGTTCAGTTGGTAGTTAAGTTTAATTAAGATTACTGCATAACTTGTAAATGTAAAGCGCAGTGCGTCTTGCAGGCGTTTAATTAAAGAAAAGATATTATTATTATTATTATTATTATTATTATTATTATTATTATTATTATTATTTCTTTGTAACTGATTAAAAAGCAAAATATTAATTCATAAACCTCCGACTCGGCACTCTAGTAAATTCTCAGGCCATTTTAGTCAACCGATCCACATTGACCCGGTGTGTGATTTTTGTAAAATGAAAGTTTGAAATGCAGAAAATGAATGCTTAACTGTTCCATAATGACACTTTCACTGTGTGTGGAGAATTACAAAATTTAATTCATAGACCTATTATTTAAAAGTAATTTGTTGAATAGTCTCATATTCCAGGTGATAGACAGATATTAATTCGTTGGTCAGAATCTGTTGAAAAAAATGAGTTTAATTTCAGCTGAAAATTGTAAATAGCTTAATATTATTATTGCGATCGTCAACGACGATCAGTTGTTTCGTTTCTGCGTCGTAACATAATCTGTTTGGCATATTTATCTTCGTCTTTCCTATTTCTGCATTTCGTGAAAGAAGAATTCGAATCCAATTAAGATCGGGATCCAAAAGAATCACTCGGTCATTCCAATAGTCAGCCACAAACACTCGATCGTCTGAATCGATTGAGAGATATTTAGTATTATACAGTTGCTGTGTTTCATTTGATGGAATAAAACGACGGATGACCGTCTGTCCATCTCTGGTCACTTCACAGATTCCCCACCTCTCTACCTTATTTGCCCCACTCTGTCCATCCTCTGCCAATTCAAACCATTTGTGAAGGATGAGAAAATTCCCGATGGATGTTTCCACTGCTTGACGAGGTTTCTTAATATCTCTCGGTAACAGAATGAACCGAATAAGTTCCCTGTTTGATCCGTAGATCCACAGAATGGACGGTGAATCATCGACCACCATCAATTGGCCATCACTAGTCACTGTCAAAGTACGATCCCAGATATATTCATTGACCCCTAGTTTATAATCAGTTTTAATCCATTTGATGATTTTGTATTTGTGATCTGTTTCTATTGTTATCTTCCATATATATCTCCCATAATAGGCATGGACGTAGAGGCAATTGTCCTTCTCACTGGATCCAATATCAGAGGGATCTTTTATCTCATCTATTTCGATTTTCTTTTGAAGGCCAAATGGATCTCGATTCTCAAAGACACAAATTGCATTTGCAAAATTATGAGTTATGTTTAATCGACAGAGGACGTAGATTTTATCTCGCAGTTTAGTGACTCCGCACACTCTTTTAATATCTGGCATCTCAATTCTGCGGGTGAAGTTGATGTAAATTGAACAAACCACTAAAATAAAAACAAAGCAATCATTTATATACAAGAGTAGGCTGCGTTATTACTGATGGCATATTTTCATTTATTAATAATTACAACCGACTGCAAATATTGAATAAGTCTTCAGTTATTTATAAAATGTATTTATGCTTTTGTATTTATTTATTTTTAGAATCAGTATTGTACACGAGGGTACATCACATCATGAGAAAGGAAAACTGCCTGGAGAAGGATATAATCACTGGAGAAACGGAGGGAAAGCGGAGACGTGGAAGACCACGAAGGATGTGGATCGACGACGTGAAAGAGTGGACCGGTATGACGATGGAACAGGCAATTCGAGCAGCGCAGCAGAGATCTTCTTGGAGACGGATCGTCCTTTGTGCCGCCAAAGTTCGGACGTACGAACAGGGCACCGACGACGACGACGACGATTTATTTATTTTTAGAATCAGTATTGTACACGAGGGTATACGCGGGTACACACTGTGTTGTTTAGGCCCTACTCACCGAAAAAATATTTGCGCATAGTGTAGGCCTATCCTTACTTAGTTCCGTAATAGGCCTACATATTATAGCGTGTGCTAACCTTACAAGGAACACAAAATAATAATTAAGAATAAAAATTAAATTCTCACAGCAAGACGGCAATTATGTAACATATTAATTTATGTTACATAATTGCCATCTTGCCGTCTTATATTATAAAACGATGAAATTTGCTCGTGTAATGCCGAAAGAATATCTGATGACTAAAATAAGTCATCGAAATTCGCATGACTTAAAAAGTTGTCGGGAAAATTTCTGTAACACTTTAATTCCATGATTACAATTTTTCACCTGTCGCAATCTCAATTTCTATTTTACCGTCTCTCCGTCTCGCTGCATGCCTTATGTTGCCTCTGACTTTTTCACCAGTAGCATTTTTCTTCCATTTCCACCGAGGGCGACACAAAACAATTTAAGTTGCTTTGCGGTAGGCCTAAGGTCCTTTAGCTTCTGCGACAAATCTCTCTCCGTCGATAAACTTTCACTCTCTCAATAAAATTTGTTCCAGCCACTCCATAGTCGATGTTTTTCATTTCTGTTCACTCTTCAATCACAAAGCCTACATAAGCAGCCTTTTCCCGAAAGTTTCACCCTTCTGAATCCTGATTATTTGTCTTCGAAATTTGATTTTATCAAACAAGCTGTATAATATTATAATAAATATGTCGAGTATGCAGAAATTTTATAAATGTTGCGTGAGTCTGCGAAAACTTGCCAACGATTTTCTTGAATTGATTCCTATCGATGTTGATCATCTCTGAAGTAGACGGTTGAATATTTTTAAAGAAAACGTATCTCAGTTGATTCGAATCGTAGAGCTTCTCAATATTTTCAAGAGCTGTTTGTGAGCGACAACAGATCCAAACGACAACAGTCTTTCTGTTCAGTTGTGAGTTGACGATTTCCATGTCTTCATTTTAAAGTTGACTGGTGAGTTGATCAGTTTCATGTGATCCTGGTTTAGTTCTGTCTCGAAGGTCGTTTATTCTTGTTTGAAGCAGCTGTGTGTCCATGGATTCAGGAATCACTTTTCCGGAAATTTTCACTCTCACTTCTATGACAACTAAAATAAGGAAAAGACAATATTGAACACTTGTTTATTATTACAGTTAACTGCTGTTTTTGACTGTTGACATGGATAATTTGACAAGTATCGTATACAGTGTAAAATTTCCTTCCGTCTCTCAACTTATTTTACATCTGAAAATGCACGATGCATATTTTATCAAACAATTCAAAGCAATAGAACCGCAAAAATGGTAACGCCACTCTTTCAAAGCTCAGCAATAAAACACACCTCGACGGATTAACTTCAATTATAATTTATTATTACAGACCATTATTTGCATGCAATTTTCTTCCTCAATCTCTGCCCTGATGAAACGTTAGTGCAAAGATTGAGGCAGGATGTCGCTTGCAAATTGAAACCTTTGGTACATTTTCATAGTTTTCACAGATTTCCCCAAATCAAGTTTTATTGTTTTTTGCCTCTCAGAAGTCCAGGTAATAGATCATAATGAGAAAATTACAAAATTACAAGTTATATCTAATTGCAATTGAGCTGAAACTCAAATCCTCAGGTCAAGTTATTGCCAATAATAAGGCTATGTGCAAATGAACCACAAGCCTGGTTTTGCACCATAATTCTGTGTAGTGCTGAAAACTAGCTATTCATTCAATAAAATTATCCGATTTAATTTTATGGAAGAAACCTTGTTAAATTGCTATTGCCTGAAAATGATGAGCAAGTTCTGTGTAGTAGCCTACTGGGTTGCATGCAATAACTCTAATTATAGGCTAGGTGAACAAACCTTGTAATTGCATCCATGGAATAGTCAGGTTTTACGAAGCAGGACGTTTTGGCGAAGCAGGACGTTTTGGCAAAGCAGGACGTTTTGGCGTTGTCGCTTTGGCACCGCTGATTTGGCGCCGGTGTCACGAAATAAATTATCCCCCGTATTAATTGTATCCCCAAATTTTAAAAAATCGAAAAAACCGCTTCCGCTTGTATTTTTTTGAAAATTAATTTTCATCTGCTTTGATTTGAACAATGACACTAACAGTTATGTTTATTCCTACTAGATAATTTGTTTTGCCCTGTTTTAGAGCACTTAAAACATTTATACACTTAAGAGCACTCAGAGTCACTAAATAAATTCGAGTTGCCTTTATCTGAGCATTGCTTAGGACACTTAAAACAATTAGAGTCACTTTAAATTTTGATTATAGCATACATTTTTTATTATGCGCATTTTAAAAAAAATTGGATAGAATGATGTATCCCCCGGATAGTATAGACCGGTTAATTCCATACGGGGGATAGATTAATTCATCCCTCGGATAGCTTTCAGAGGGGATACTCCGTTTCGAGTCACCGGACGTTTTGGAGCCTACTGTATGAATGGAATTCTTCTCTGCCTATATAGAATTGTGTTTGACGGACAACATTGACAATACTGGTCCTGTGTTACTTTGAGATTAACGCAGAAGCACTTGGGTAGGCCTATATGTTTTTATCTGGTCTGATAAACACTATGTAGGCAGGGCCGGATTTGAACAGAGTGAGGCCCTAAGCACTTTCAATTATGAGGCCCCAATTAAGGATAAAAACATACAAAATGAATATTGCTAAATTTAAGTAGGCCCTATAGTTTCATAATGCATATTGCGCCAGTGATCCATGTTTGATCAACTACTGCTAGTCTTAACGAGTCGAAATTTTGTAATTGATACACTCGTTTTATTCCAGTTTTTATGGTATACATACTAAAAATCACAATGAAGTTTTACATAAACTTTTCCTGCATTTCTGCATCGCATAATCTGCGATAAAGTCATCAAAAGGAATTTTGAATAGCTGTTTGCATTGGATGAAAAGCAAGCTCAATGAGCAGATCAAATTTATTCTGGTGCATCGTGGGGCGAAGTTCGCTTTTTTATGCGCTTGAGCTGCGAGAACGATCGCTCGCCAGTGCAATTTGTTAGGCCTACTATAATACTATTAAACTCAGAAACATACGAAGCACCACTTCAAGGTTAGGAAAATGCCGTCCCTGACAATGATGTCATACAAATCTTGATGACTGTATTTCCTTATAGACCTATTCGCCATTTCTCCAGTTGGATTGTAAGTAATTTTTCATCAATATCACTTCTGTTTAATTAGAAATTATTATTTAATTTTATGAATCCAACTTCGATTTCAGCGAGATTGTTTTAAATAATCCCATTTCTATTTCAGTAAAAATTATTTTTATGAATCCGAGTGCTATGTTGCAAGAATTATTTTTCGTAAATCCGACTTGTATCTGACCAACACTGAAACGGTGAAAACCGTGAAACCCATGCAATGGTGAATAACTAAACACGCTAAAATGCACTTTTACCATCGATCAAACATTCAAAAACGTGTTCTTCCTCATATCACTTTACGCATTAAACAATGATGACATTGTATCGGCTGTCGCAGGTTCTTACCACATGAAATAACGATGAGACGCAAGCGTTCAACTTAATTATTAAAGAACTGAGACTAAGAGCAAGTGTGTTCGATCTTACGCATTAGCCGCATCAATTCCTACTAAAAAGTAACATAAAATGATTGATTATTATCAATCCTGAATTAAAGAAAAATCAGTGGCTTATAATTTATAAGTTATAATTTAAAAGTCACAGAGTTTTTTTCTTTAGTTCACTTTTGGAGGCCCCCCAGACTCCGGAGGCCCTAAGCACGGGCTTAGTTGGCTTACAGGTAAATCCGGCCCTGTATGTAGGCCTATACAACTAACCTCCTCCGTTTTTGAAGATCGATGCCACTTGCGTTTGGTTGGTATCTCGAAGACATCCGGCGAAATTTGTAAACTGATAGTCGTCAAAGGATCCAACAGCCTGCATAAGTTCGTCGTTCTTATCTCGGTTTGAATGTTGTCGTTTTATGAAGTGACTTTGTTCTTCCGTTATGCAGTTGTGAGATAACAGTGAATCGATGAATTCGTCATTCGGTTGAATGTTTTTCAAAAGGAAATCTTTGTTGTTTCTACAAATTGCTGAATGTTTCTTCTTGTTTCTCTCATAAAAATCTGCAAGTACAATATTTTCATTACACTTTAAAAATGACATAGAGTTGTATCCTTATATCATGTCTTTAGCTCGAAATATGTCTTAGATGTGAATAAATCTCTTTTAATTAACAATATTCCAATTACCCAAACGAATTCTACTAAATTTCTTAGTGTTATTATAGATGTTCATCTTACTTGGCGTGATCATATTTCAAACATCTCTAAAAAATTGCCAAAAATATCGGGGTCTTACTTAGAATTAAACATTACCTCCCTAATAAAGTTCTTATTGATCTCTATTATTCACTCATTTACCCTTATTTGTCCTATTGTAATATATCCTGGTGTTCCAATTATCCCTCTCGACTCAAACCTCTGATCACTCAACACAAACGGACCATAAGAATTATCTGTGGTATACATTGGAGGACCTCTACTGCCCCCTGTACTTAAACCATATGTTGCTTTCTCTACCGAACATAAATAAATTTCAAATTGGCCTCTTTATGTTTCGCTATCATCAAGTTACTTTACTGTTGGCTCCAAAATTCATAACCATGCCACCAGATATGCTAAGTATTAACGTAGTGAGTATGCGCGCTTAAAAAATCCAACAATTTTCTAGTAAATATCTGGGTCCCAAATTATGGAATGAACTCTCGGCCTAATTACTCTCTCTTCAATCTATTGGCCTTTTAAAATACCTAAAAATATCTTATAGTTAATTAATGGTTCTTGTTTTAACTATATCTGTAACCACTTTGATCTTTATAGTTTGATCATCATAGCTTGGCACTTCCAATTGTATGCTAATTTATACTCCCCTCTCTATATTATATGCTGTGTCCTGAATGCATCACTTCCTCATCTCTGTCTTTAAGAAAATTCCTACTTTGCACTAATCACTTTTTGTCTTCTTCTCTCTTTGTCTTTTTCTATGTTATTTTCTTTTTCTCTATTCTGCTTAACAATAATTTTTTCTTCCTCAGCTGTCACGATAATTTCTTTCTTTTTTCCTGTTAGTGGGTGCCTAGGCTAGCGGGGTCATTCCCTTTCTGGGTCACCCTTTCACAAGGATCATCTAATTTTATAGCTGCTGATGTTTTCAATCAATCAATCAATCGCATAAATTTATATAGCGCCCCTTCAAGATCTCTACTCAGAGGCGCTCCCAACCCAGGCCTGGTCAAAGAGAAAGGTCTTGAGAAGACGGTAGAAAGAGCCAGCAGAGTCACGGGGAAGCGAACGGAGAGCCGCAGGGAGCCCATTCCAGATAGCTGGACCCACCACGGAAAATGCTCTTCGCTGCATAGTAGCGGTACGACAAAAAGGGACAAGATCGTCACCGCGGGCAGCTGACCGCAGTGAACGACGGCCCAGAGAAACCGAGACTGGAGTAAAAAGCTCACATAGGTAGGATGGAGCTTGAGACAGAATGCAGCGCCAAGCTATAGTATAGACGAAACTCTATAAGCAATGCGTTGCAGATAAAGGCAGATACGTGAGCAAACCGGGAGATGCCACCAATCAAGCGTGCTGCAGTTCGAAGAACCCTAACCAAGGAGTTCAGACGGACCTGTGGGAGGCCAACATAAAGAGAGGAGCAGTAATCTAAGCGGCTGCAAACAAAGGCATGGACAAGAGTAGAAGATGCAGTTAATGAGAGAGAGCGAGCAACAACGCGCAGCTGTCGAATTTGGTAATAGCAGGCAAGTGACAGGGAATAGATGTGCTTAGAGAAGGAGAGTTCTTGGTCCAAGATGACCCCAAGGTCTCGAACAGAGGTAGAGAAGGTTACAAGAGGAAACTCATGTGCGAGAGCAGCCAAGTCAATCTTGGCCAGCTGCTGGCGAGTTCCCAGCCATATGAATTGCGTCTTCAAAGAGTTGAGTCGCAGTCGATTGACGAAAGCCAAGAAGTAAGGGTGTCAGAAGCGCAGACCATAAGGCGGACAGTTTTGTTCATAATGTACAGTGTGCTTGCTTTTTCTTTTGTCAGATCGTCTTTATTGTCAATTGATTATTCTCAGTCATTGATCTCTTTTTATAAACAGATTTGACTTGACTTGACTTGAATCAATTTCCTCGAAGGATGTAAATAAATCAAGGTCTGCAGACTTCTAATTTGACTGAGTAGTAAAATCATGGTACTACTGAGGCTTCATGGAGGCATAGAGTCCACGAACATTTAGGAGAAAATGCAATCAAACAGACACCCACAAAGGGCAAAAAGCAAAGGTCGACCTAAAAGCCCGTTCATACACGTCCAAGGACCGACACGCCTGCGGCAAGAACAGTCCACCATCAACAACCATTATTAATGCACTGACTAGCCAATTACTTCTCGCAGCGAGGTCCAAGTCGATGGTTCAAGGATATGCCTCACAGTCATTTATAAATTTGGAATCAATAAATTATCGGGGCACTTTAGAGTTGAAGTCTAACTGCTCAGATAAATTGTGTTTACTGGAGTGTAATTTCACTAACATCGAATGACTTCAGACTATAATAGGGCTGTCTTCAATCATTGCTGTATGTTACGCAGCTTAACCATTTTTACAGAATAAAGTCAAGTTTTAGACTAACCTCAAAGTCTAAATTGTTCCACAATCGACATAGGCCTATTAATAGTCCACCTGCGAGAGATAGGTGTATTTTGTTCCACGACGTAATTAGGTTGCGATATCATATGGTCGGTCGTCAACACCTCCATTGGGGGGGACCGTCCCCTGTCTCCCCCTAGGTCTCCGCCCATGCACTGTTTGCTTGTACGAGTGCTGTGCGCTGGTCAGGAGAATGACTGATCACTTTAATATTCTTAAATGGTTAAAGATATATCGGTTGTTTAACGCTATTAAAAGATATATCGGTTGTTTAACCCTATTAAAAGACCTGCTGATAATGTTAAAAATAATATAAGTATTAAGTAATGAATTAATAATAGACGAATGTTGATTCGTTGAATATAACACGTTTTGTGAGTCATTTTATCGTGCTTCTGCAAGCTTTGGGCCCCACAGTTTTACCGAACAGGGCCCCCACATTTGTTAATCCGGCCCTGGTAATGGTTCTCGAATTATAATAACTATTCTATATGCGACATCTTTGATGGTTGTGCTTGGAAAGTACTGCTTGAAATGAAACTTGCCTCCCAAGTATCGCCAGATTTCCCTCTTGAACCGTTTTCTGGTAATTCTTTGATAAAAACAAACGTCAACTGATATGAGAGATCTGATAATTTCTTCGTTTCTTTGCTTTGTTGGTGAATTCAATATCCAATGCATGTAGGACTTTTGTAGAATAATGTCGAACACTTCGAATGGAAGACGGTACAGCTGAAATGCAACTGTAGAAGAGTATGACTGTAAAAAATGCCAGAACTTGTAATTTTAATATAAGATAATCGTAATGTAATAAAAAATAATAATACGTAAGAGTAAATAAGACGGCAGTCCCCTAATATAACTGACCAAGTAACCACCTGTAAATCATTTAGCGAGATATATAACTATAGACTATCGCCTTTGCTGTAGCGCCCTTTCCTGATCTCTACACAGAAGCGCTCCCCACTGCTCTCAGCCTAATCGTAACCGTAATTTCCAAATTTCAGAAGCGCTACTCGAAAGCCAAGCGCAGGACACCAGCTTATTCACGAGCGCTGCGTTCAGTCAGAAGGGTTGTCCGTAAGAGTAGTCCATGGTGGTCCGGGTCGAGTTACCATAGGAACAGACGGACGGAACAGATACTAAGTCGAGTGTCGTCTAGACCGGGAATTGGATTACGATCAGATGAGACAGGGTAAGAGTTCTTGAAAAAGAGTGTCTTATGTTTCGAATGAAAAGCCAGAGGTGTATAAACGGATAGAGGAACCTGAGGAAGGTGATGATGTGTGATTAGTAGGCTACTGATGGAGGGAACTGAAAAAGATCTAAACTGCACATTCGAAGCCATCAAAATAATTACGTTTCCCCCAATTCGAGTGACAATTCTCTAATCATGCCAGCATCCAGCACATCGAAGACCGTAAAAACTCTGAGCACATTCTGAACTTCTCTACATGCAGAATTCCTATTATCTTAATCCAAGCACTCACCGATTGACGATTAGACTACTAAAAGATGCAATCGCGAAATTTGTCCCTCCTTTCAAAATCCAACTTCAGTGTCATGTCCCTCATCAATGCTTTCTAGTTCTGCTTAAAAGTATTGAATACCCACAGAATCATGATTACAGCTGGCATAGATATAGGGTCCATTGATGCCTTCATAAGAACCAATCAGCAATTGATGTAAATTTACACACTGTTCTTGGAGTGAAGCTGAACAAATTGAAAAATACACATTAAAAATTCTTGTTTTTCACAGACGGGGCCCTCCAATAAAATGGGGGAGCTCGCCACCATGGCAGACATGGCATACTGGTTAATCCGGCCCTGATTCAAGCATCGTTTCCACAGTGTTAAACTGTGATGCAATGTACTCACAGAAAGATCTAAATAATTCGATTCTGATAATTCGATCACTTCGCTCGTTACAATGGCAGATATCACAACGCAAACGCAAATTGAGTTTTCTATCCGGTTGAAAGATCCAGGACGTTGTAGCAACTAGCAGCCGTTGGCTATTGGATCACAATAATTATAGACTTCGATATAATTATTGTGTGTGAGTAAAAAAGCCTACCTCTCTTGCGTAACGATGGAAGTCGTGGCCAGCGTTTGTGACTTTCATCGTCATTTTCGTCATCGGCTCCCTTGATTTTGGCTGGTGAAGCACCCATAATTTTCGATTGCAGCAAGTTGTTCATTTTTTAAGTCCGATACTTTTTTCTTTGATAAACGTTAACCAAAGAAGTTTCTGTGGGTCCTATGTGCAAGGCGGCAACATCAGTAACATAAAAGTAGGCCTAACTCGCGATAGGCTATACTAGGCTGCATAGAAAGTTGTGATGTCTTAATTCGCACGTGTGCTCTAAACCAGGATACCAATACGTTGGAGTTTATTTATAACAACAAATTTAGGTCAGCGCCTCATCCAACCTTATGCCTAATGTTTGTATGTGCACTTATAGCGCCCCTTCCAGCTCCCTAATCAGAGTCGTTTCCAACTACAGAGTGAACATTGCATCGCAGTTTCACGTCTAAGCGCTGAGCATTTGAGAGTGAAGGACTTGCCCAAGGTCCCTTCGCGGCGATTTGAGGTTGATTCGAACCTGCAAGCCTTGGGCTGCAAGCGACGAACCACCGCGCCCCGCATTAAGAGGGGTAGGGTGAGTTGGGGCAAGTTGACGGCTGGGGCAAGATGATTGTTGCGCTATAAAATGATAGTGCATGGCAGGAAACCAGTCTAACAGGATATGTAGTAAAGAAGAAAACAAGCTCGTCCTTTTGGGGAATTGCGACAACGTGCTAAGGTGCTTCGATTGCTGTTTTTTTTCTTGAAATGAGCGTTTCCTATCTACCTCTTAACACATTTCGTGGTTATAAAATAACGTTTAACTTAATCCCCATGAATGCAAAAAAAATGAGAAATAGGTCGTTTTGTTAAGCATTTATTTTGAGTCGTTACTGATGTATTTTGTGTTTCCAAATCACCACTGTACAAATCGTAGGTCCCGAGTTTTGTTTAGTGCCCCTGTGGGGGCAAGATGGCGGGGCAAGTTGGCGGAACGCGGCCAATGCCAATCCTGGTGACATAAAGCGTGTTTAGCCTATGCATGACGTGGAAGCTTTAATTGCGACTTTTGTTGAGACTTCTAATAACAAAAGACATTGCAAATTTTAGATATTGCCATTTTATTCAAGAAATTTATCCATCGTCTTTATCAAGACTGAACTTCTTAACCAATACAAATTTATATAGTTTGAGACTTTTGTTGATAACCAATGACACTGCAGTGTTGAATACCTTGCTAATATACTGATATAATTTTTTTTCTTACATCTTTATTAATGCTGAAAGTTTTAAAACTGAAACAACCACAGTCCCAAGCTTGGGACCACCAACTTTCCATCATTGAAAATAGAAAAATTGTATTTCTAGATTGTCAACCAACTTGCCCCAAGCAGGCAACCAACTTGCCCCAGCACAGGGGCATGTTGGCTGAAAATTATAAAATTTTAAAGTTCATTTTTAGCAAACTTAGAATATTTTGTTATGCCTGATTTTGTGCTATAATGTAGGTGTTGTCAATCAATACGTTGTGGAAAAAACCCAACTTTGTTGGCATCAAAGAAGATGATTAGGGGCCAAAAAACTCTTAACCCTGTCAACTTGCCCCCACTTACCCTAATAACGTGTCATTACGAATGTGCGCTTGATAAATGAAGTTCTGTTTGCCGTTTGTGACCAGGCAGAACCTGATTGGTAGGGTAACAATTTACAACATTGAGTCTTCGAGGAGACCTTAAATTTTCTGACTGCAGACTTAAAGAACCATTTTTCGCTCCGCGTTGGTTTACTTTTCGAATGTAGTCCTAGGCTATAGGCAAAATCCGCGTGTGACCCAAAACCAGGATATCAAATGATTGTAGCATGTTTATGTATGTCCGCAATGTGAGATGCTACTATAGCATCTCACTAGGTCTGTGCGTTTGACAAATGAAGTTATCTTTTGGAAATTCCTAAACTGTCAAGGAGAGATTAGAGCTGATAAAATGTGTCTAACTGTGACTGAAAAAACACACAACACTAAAGTTGGTCTGGCACCAATAAATAATTGATCTCACTAGAGACATGGTTTACTAATCTACCTAGGGAGCTCTCTGTTGTGTTATAAAGTTTATGGATTACATCGTTGACAGCTTAGCTAGTGAACTGTTGTATGAGGGTTATATAGGGTTTATTTTTCATTTGTCCTCGTCATAGAATTTGCATAATTATTCATTTGCTTAAAACTACTGTTGGGTGACAAACTATGTACAAGGCGAATATACCAGTTGAGTTACAATGTAGTTGCACCCCAGAACAAAAAGAGGAAACTCACGCCGTTCATTTGAATGACAGTTTCCTCTTAAAACTTGAATAACCCCACCACGAATGACAGGTCTATAGGCTAATACATGTACATACCACAATGTATGTGCAAGGGCTGTTGCTTTGAAAACTTCGGGGATAGTTTTTCTAGAGTAGGCTAGTCGTGTGATCGAAGATTCCAAAGGGCATTTATGGACGAGGGACGGAAGCTACTCTTTCCGCGTACTAAATCATTCGGAGATCGAAGCTGATGCACGAGTCAAAAATTAAACGCACTGATTCTACTCTGCAGACTTGGGTGGCATATTTGAATTTTAATATGCCGTAAACGGCAAAATGATTTTGACATTAATAGAACATTAATTTAATAATTTTACAATTGCAGATTAATTGCTGTTAATGGAAAATTAAAGCTTTGAAGTTTCTTAGGTCTTCATATTTTCTTCTTGGATGGCCAGCATTTGGCACGATACAGGATATAACCGGTTTAGTTAACACTCCCATCTGTTGAACACAATTTATAACTGCAAACTCTACATCATACAGCTACATTTGACGCAATTCAATTCAGCTGCATTTAATGCAATACATTACAACTGTATTTAATGCAGTACAACAGTAAGTTATCAACAGCAGTAACTGTTGTACTGTATTAAATGCAGTTGAGTTTCACGCCTAATTAAATATGTTAGTTGGCCTACTTTAATTTAGGAGTCAAGCTAGATAATTTAGCTCTTGCGAATTTATTTAATTAGAAAATGTGGCTTTGGAATAAATTACAAGATAGTGGAGACTATTATTTTTGTAAGTGATTCAAAAACAAAATATTAATTCATTAAGCTCCGACTCGGCGTTATATGAAATTCTCAGGCCATTTTAGTCAACCAATCCACATTGAACCGGTGAGATATTCTTACTTATCGACATAGAGCTCTACAGTCTACATGTATTACATGACTGTGATTTCTGTCAAATGAAGGTTTAAAATGTAGAAAATTAAAGTCTAACTGTTCCATGTGACAAGTCTTTAACTGAATGTGGAAAATTCACTGGTCACTGATAATTTAGTAATTTCGGAGATATATTCAGTGTCGCTTAGATCGTAATCAGTTGTGATCCATTTGATGATTTTGTATTTGTAATCAGTTTCTATTGTTATCTTCCAGATGCATTTCCCATAATAGTCATGGACGTAGAGTCAACTTTCCTTGTCGCCTGATCCAATATCAACGTTAACTGCCTGCCTGACTCTCCGGACTTGACTCGCTGCCTATCGATTTTGTTTTTATTGAGCGCCTGTGAATAAGCTGGTTCCCGCGACTTGGCTTTTGTGGGCGCTGTAGAAGTCTCGAGATTACGATTGCGATTACGATTACGATTAACTTAAATCTTATCTAATTTATTTCGATTTTCTTTTGAAGGTCCAATGGATTTTGATTCTCAAAGACACAAATTGCACTTAGAGAATTATGATGTATAGGCCTACGCTTAATCGACAGAGGACGTAGATTTCATCTCGCAGTCTATAGTGACTACGCACACTATCTGGCATCTCAATTCTCCGGGTCAAGTTGATGACTTTCATTTGTCTATCTATCATTATATCCCTTTCCATTTAACCACCTGTCCATCTCACTGCTTGCCTTATGTTGCCTCTGCCTTTACACAGGGGCGCAACCAGAACATTTTCCTGGGGGTGCTCAGAATTATTATTGTAAGCGCCGAAGAAATGAAGCCAATGCCGACTAGGGGCTTTGGGGGAGCGTCGTAAGCTGCCCCGCGGGGTCTGGGGCGGAGCCCCAGAAACCAATGCATTTTTACTTTTAGCATCAGCTAGACTGCTAGAGCACGTTTCAGGCCCTTGTTTGCCAACTGTATTTATGAGCGGTAAAGTCATGAAAACTTCTGGTTTAGGACTTCATGGTTTAAGACTTCAAAAAGTGTCCTTTCCTATTTGTTTAGATAAGATAAAGGGTTTTAGGCCTATAGCTCGTGAGTGGCAGAAATAATAACCAGTGTTTTATCTAACCTCTGCCCCACTAGCCAGTTTTATCTAGTCCCTTCTCTGGGAATCAAAGGTTTCTAGGGAAAGGCAGGCATCCGCAAAAAAAGCAGGGGCTTTGGAAGAGGATGTGCCCCTCCACTTATGGAATTTTCTAATTTCGACACTGCAATGGCAGCATATTAAGCTGCCATCTAAAGCAAAATTGCTATGCTATTTCAGTACTGATAGGAGTGGTCTAAACTTCAATGAATATAAGAATTTAAGATGTCAACTTAGTAAAATAACTCTATTACTTCAGTGCTGATAAAAAAGTGATTTCAGATTTCAACATACATGTAGGCCTAGCAGGGGAAGGGATTTGGGCAAGGATTAACCTCCTCCCAACATAGAATTTTTTATTTCCACACTGCAGTGGCATCATTTTAGGCTGTCATTTGACGAAATTTATCATGATTTCATTGCTGAAAGACAATGTGTAAGACTTCAATGCCCTCTCCTCATTGTTTATTTTTTTATTTCCGTTGTAAGCTGTCATCTTAATAATATTGCTCATTTTCAGTGCTAATAGTCATAGATTTTAGTTTAAAATTTCTGAGTGTTGCCTCACAATAATAGGCTACTTAAAAATTTTGGTTTTGCACAGTGCACCATGACTTTCAAACTGTCATTTTTACAAAATAACTCATGATTTTAGTGCTCAGCGACGTGATATAAGATTTCAATAAATGTCTCCTCCCAACGTTTAAGAATTTTTAAATTTATACAAACACTGTAATGACAGCATTTTAGGCTGTCGTCCTAACAAAATTGTTCATTATAATATAGATTCATTCATTCATTATTAGCATTTATATAGCGCCCCTTCAAGAAACTACTCAGAGGCGCTCCCAGCCCAGCCACGGCAAAAGAAAAAAGATTTAAGGGACTTAAGGAATAAGGATTGACTGGTCAGGTGGAGGAGATGGAGGTTAGGGGGGAGGTCATTCCAGATTGACGGCCCCACAACCGAGAAGGCTCGACACTGTCTGGTAGCCAAGCGAGCCCGTGGAACAAGCAGTTGTCCCTTCGCAGCAGAGCGAAGGGCCCGACGCGCTTCAATGTCAGAGACTGGGCGACAAAGAATGCGCAGGTAGGATGGAGCGCAACCAAGGATACAACGTGAGACCAGGGCAGCAATTCGATAATGGATGCGTTGGGCTATTGGCAACCAATGCAGCACATCACGCATGTAGGTAGAAACAGATGAAACTTTAGGGATTCGTCCAATGAGCCGGGCAGCAGAGCGCAGAACCCGATCTAACCGACCCAGAACCCCAAGGGGGAGGCCAACAAGGATTGAGCAACAATGGTCGATTCGACTAGTTACGAAGGCATGAACAAGAACTACCAGCGCATCATGAGAGAGAGAGCGTGCAATCACTCGAAGTTGACGAAGCTGGTAGTAACAGCTTCGAGCAACAAGATTGACATGCTGGCTGAGACTGAGTTCACAGTCAAGGGTAACACCCAGGTCACGAACCGTGGAAGAGAAACTAATGTCAGGAAAGATTTGGGCTAGCAGAGGCAAATCGATCTTCTCAAGTTGCCGACGGCCACCCAGCCAAATGAATTGAGTCTTACTGGGATTTAGGAGAAGCCGATTTGATGCCATCCAAGAGGAAAGGACGTCGACAGTCAGACACATTAGGCGCACAGTGCTAACTGAATCCAATGGGTTAGAATGTATGTAGGCTTGAGTGTCATCAGCAAAGATTTGGTGGAGGAGACCCCGGGACTCAAGTAGATAAACAGCGGATAACACTGCAGCAATTTTGATAATATTGATGAACTATTTATGACATTCATTCTAATTGGCCTCAGAGAACAACTCAAGAAAATTCCTGATCCCTCTATTTCCTTCAACAATGACTCTTCTTCCAACCACACTTTCTCCGCAAATTCTCCTGTCCGAAACCTCGGTGTAACCTTTGACCAGCATCTTAACTTCTCCGACCACATAACCCAACTTTCCCGCACTTGTTTCATGCATATACGTGATCTCCGCAGAATCAGACCCATGCTTGACTTTAAAACTGCATCCACAATAGCCACATCCATAGTTCATGCGAAACTTGATTACTGCAACTCTCTCTTCCTAAACATTGATATAACCCAAATTAATCGCCTCCAAGCTATCCAGAATGCCCTTGCTCGTGCAGTGACGAAAACCCCCGAACGTCACCACATCACTCCTGTCCTGAAATCACTTCACTGGCTCAAAATACCTGAACGCATCGAATACAAAGTCCTCTCACTCACTTACAATACACTTCAATCATCCCAGCCGTTCTACCTTCGTCAGTTGTTCACCATCCAGCCACCTCGTTCAACACGCTCCTCATCCTCCATTACACTGCTTCGCCCTCCCATCACTTCATCATTGAAATTCGCAAACCGCTCCATAGCCATTGCCGTTCCACCTCTCTGGAACAAACTTCCGCCAGCACTTCGGCAAACTTCCGACCCATCATACGAACTCACCAAAACTCCACCTCTCGCTATCTCCCCACAGGTCTTTCACTCAAAACTGAAAACATTGCTCTTTCAAAAATCCTATCCTGATTCTTCCTCTTCTACTCACATCCCCCGCCACTTCAACTCTAAACATCACCCACCTTAGCCGTCCATCTATCTGCCTGCCTGACTCTCTGGACTTGACCCGCTGCCTATCGATTTTGTTTTGATTGAGCGCCTGTGAATAAGCTGGTTCCCGCGACTTGGCTTTTGTGGGCGCTGTAGAAGTCCCGAGATTACGATTACGATTACGACATATTGGGGGATCTCCGTATGGGGTTTTAAACTTCAGAGTGTTGCCTCACAATTATTTAAGTATACCTATCGCCCTAAAATATCCGTCCATGACTGCAAGTTATGCACATTATAATATCCGATAGTAACATAATTATATTATAATAACAAATAATAAAATTTTAATCAAAAAGTAGGAAATAAGATCATGGTATAATATGGCAGTTTATGTAATACAATAATATAATAAACAGCAACTAAAAACTACTATCATTTTGTGAAATTTTCTTGGGGGAAAAATTTCGTTTCTGGGCACTTTCTCCGCCGGAAAGGTCTAGATCAAACAAAGCTGAATACATGACAGCTAGGCGATATATTATTGTAATACTAATTTGAATGAAACAATTCTTAACTAGGCCTTAATAAAATAGCACACGCGGTATTATCAATTATGTCGTAACCTATCTATATAAATAAAGAGAAGATTCTGTGTGTCTGTCTGTCTCTCTGTCTGTCTGTATGTCTGACTGTCTGTCTGTTCGGTATGCATTTCCGCAGTTTTTGAGCTTTTCATTCCAAACCTTCACTACAGTGTAGGTCTCGGCACGAGACACAAAATCGAGGTGTTGGCGATTCTCTACCACCATGGGGGCCAGGGTGGGGAGCGAAACCCCCATTTTTTCAAAAAATTTAGCCATTCGTATGGAGGGTCGGAGTGCGGTGGGGTGTTGTGGGTGGGAGATGGTAGGGAGGGTGGGGTGGGGTGGAGGGTGGAGTGGAGGGTGGGGATCGTGGGGTGGAGGGTGAGGTGGGGTGGAGGGTTGGGGCGTGGGTGGGGTGTGGGGTTGGGGTGGAGGGGGGAGAGTGGAGTGGAGGGATGGGGTGGGAATGGAGGGGTGAGGGGTGGGGTGTAGGGGAGGGGTGTGAGTTGGGTTGGTGTGGAGTGGGGTTGTGGGTTGAGAGTGTGTTAGAGGTGGAGTGGGGTGGTGGAAGCGGGTTGGGGTGGAGGGCTGGGTTGGGGGTCGGGTGGGATGGGGGTGGAAATTTTCCTGAAACCCAAAATTCTCGGCTGGCGTACCAGTAGAGGCTGGTGTGTGGTGGGGTGTTGTGTGGTGGGGTTGTGGCCGGAGTGGGTCGAATCCTAAATTTCCCGGGCAACGCCGGGTACCCCAGCTAGTTATCAATAAATTGGCTAAACACTGTGATGTAAAGGCATAGGTATATCACTAGCATTTTTAATTCATCACTAAGCAATTTCTAAGACCCAGACAAACTCTTGTAGACCAGCTAAACACTGAAATCTAGTGCTTGATGAACCATGAATTTGACTAAGATACATAATTAAGAAAGAAGGAACTTGCTTGACTGTGTAATCTGAAATACTGAAAGAGCGAAAGACTCCTCCCCCCCACCCCACCCCACAAAAAACTCATCAGATTTGGAAATAGTGTGTGGGTCGCCTTTTTAGCCCTGGGGGTGCTCAAGCACCCCCAGCACCCCCTGGTTGCGCCACTGCCTTTACACCTGTAACATTTTGTCTTACAATTCCACCGTATGCTACACAAAACAGATCGGATCCAATGACGTCGAAGGCGGATGTACGGAAACCTCTGAACTACACTAGCGTTGATTTTCACAATAGATTAATTAAACCTACCACAAGGCCATAATCTTGTTGAGTGGCATCGATCAGTCAAGAACCGTAATCGCTATCATCGTAATCGTTATAAACTCAAAGTTTCTAAAGCGCTACTCGAAAGCCAAGCGTGGGGTTCCAGCTTATTCCCGAGCGCTGCATTGAGTCAGAAGGGTTGTCCGCGAGAGTAGTCCGTGATGGTTCGGGGGTAGTCCGTGGTGGTTCGGGGGTAGTCCGTGGTGGTCTCGACCAACCAATTGTGAACCGTCATGACGAAATGAGTCGGAATTCGCTCAATGCAGAACGCCGCAAATCGTTTTTAAAGGTGTGCAACCGTCAAATTATTGATTTTGCGATTTTTGCATTTTTGTAATCTACAATGTAGGCTACTAGAATTCTACATTAAACAATGTATCAATAAAATATTAAAACTTATTTTATTTTGCCGTTTTTAATATGTTAGTTCGCAAATTAAATGGCAAATAAGATACAGAACCTATATAAAAATTCAGAAAATCGCATTTTCACAGATTTTTTTATTTCACAGGTCGATCGATTAAAAACGTAATATTTCAAAACAAAATTGGTCGATTTTCATACATAATAGCTCATTTTGAAGGTAATTTAACATCGAATAACGTGGAATACATAACTCAAAATACTCAAAAAATCCTTAGCGACTCATTTCGTTAAGACGGGTCACAATTATAGATATTGTCAGGAAGGCCAATGGTGTTGAATGCTTGACCCTATCGAATGCATTAGTGAAGTACAGCTATTATAAGCAAAACATGTTCGTTTGTCTGCAGAAAAGATGAACAATGATGTATACAAAAATTATAGTATTTAAATTAGTGCCGCTGCCCGCTATCGTAGAACCAGTAGGTCGAAAGGCAAGCTGATCGGTAAGAAGCGCGGACATAGGAAGCACAGTAAATGCTGGATAGATGAAGCGATGCACTAATTTCCCTGTCGACCATCCTTGTTAAAAAAACATGGAGTAACAAAAATGGGAGTTTATGGGACGAAAATCGGTATGCGATGTTGATTTTTGATACTGGCCACTGGATAGATGATAGCTGTCTTCCATTGATCAGGTGCATGCGATACTGAGAGTGACGTATTAAGGAGGCATACCCATTTGGATCCGCCGAAATAGCCGGAGCAGCCAATCGCAGTAACTGGCAGTTGATCAGTTCCATTCTAGCACTGATCCATCGGGCGCACCAAATCTCACCTTGACCCACTGAAATTTGGAGTCACCAGGGACAACATCTGAGAGCGGTCTGAAAGGCATTATTTAAATCAAAGACGCGAGGTGTCTGATATGCCAGTGGATAGCTGCATACGATGGAGAAAGATCTTCGACCATGAGGTGTGAATCTTGTTGAGTGGAATCGGTCAGTCAAGAACCGTTATCGTAAACTCGAAATTTCTAAAGCGCTACTCGAAAACCAAACGCGGGGCACCAGCTTATTCACGAGCGCTGCGTTGAGTCAGAAGGGTTGTCCGTGAGAGTAGTCCGTGGTGGTCCGGGGGTAGTCCGTGGTGGTCTCGACCAACCAATTATAGATGTTGTCAGGAAGGCCAATGGACGAGAGCTTAGATGCTGGTGTTGAATGCTTGGCCCTTTCGAATGCATTAGTGAAGCGCAGCCAACAAAATTATAAGCAAAACATGTTCGTTTGTCTGCAGAAGAGATGAAAATGATGTAAAAAAATTATAGTATTTAAATTCGTGTCGCTATCGTAGAACCAGTAGGTTTTAAGGCAAGCTGATAGGAAAGAAGCGCGGACATAGGAAGCACAGTAAATGCTGGCTAGATGAAGCGATGCACTAATTCCCTGCCGACCATCCTTGATAGAAAAACTGGAGTAACAGAAATGGGACCAGAGCTGTTTTAAGGAATTTTTAAGGAATTTTTAGAACTGCACAACTTCTTATTTCCTTTCCCATTCTTCTTTTCGTTCTCTGCCCTTAGGCAGGTTCGAATGTTTGACGTCTTCATTCTTCTCTGTTCTGTGCATTCTTTTTCAGCCTCTGATAACCGTATTTCATCATCCAGTCCAACAGTCGTTGTCTTGGTCTGCCTCTCGTTCTTTTTCCATCCATCTTCCCCTCTGTGACTGTTCGTAGCATAGAGTCTCCCATGAGTGTGTGCCCGATCCATCTTCTTTGTCTTTCTCTAATTGTGTGTAGCATCGATCTCTTTTCTCTGACTCTTCTCAATACCTCCTCATTACTGTTATGATCCCTCCAGTTGATTCTTTCCCATCTTCCATGGTAAATTACTTCCGGTCAGAGGACGATGACCTTTTTTGCTAGTTTTAGATGTACAAAAGTGCTTCTACAACTGTACAAATCCATTATGGAACTGCACGTTAAGAAAAGCTCTGAATGGGGCGAAATTCGGGAAGGGACGTTGATTTTGGGACCTTAGATAGATGATGGCTGTTTTCCATTGATCAGGTGCATGCGATACTGAGAGTGATGTATTAAGGAGGCATACCCATTTGGATCCGCCGAAATAGTTGGAGCAGCCAATCGCAGGAACCAAGCTGCCAACACCAGGCTAACACTGATTCATACGGTGCACCAAATCTAACCTTGACCTACTGAGATCTGGAGTCACCAAGGACAACCGTCTGAGAGCGGTCTGAAATGTATGATTTAAATCAGAGATGTGAAATATTTGATATGCCGGCTCTAGGACCATTGCTCATAGGCTGATTGCTCGTAGGCTTACTGCTCATAATATTATGGCCATAGGTCATATTGGTCATAGGCTCTATTGGTCATAGCTACATTAATCATTATGTCCAGAATGAACGGACTTAGACATATGTTTAAAACAAATATACCGTTGGCGATATGGGTGACTTTCTTCACACCTTAGCTTGTGCTTATCAATTAGGGACAATTAGCGTTGGTAGACTAATACAATAACTGGGAATGAAGAAACTTGCGAAGATATTTACTTGAAGGCGTGAACTGACTTGTTCGAACCGTTCGTTGCTCAATTATAAAGTCCAGTTTTCTTTAAATGTGAGCAATTACATGACCTAGTAAATGTTTCTTTCTATTTCAATCAGTATTTTCTATTCTATAACTTCACTCGAATAATTTAACTTGTAGATTATAATGACCAATCAACATGTGAGCAATAAGCCTACCAATAGGCCCTATGACCAATACACCCTATGACCAATAAGCCATACGACGAAAAAGACCTATGACCAATAGACCCTATGACCAATAAGCCATAAGAGCAATAAGCCTATGAGCAATCAACTTATGAGCAATCAGCCTATGAGCAATCAGCCTATGAGCAATGGTCCGTACACCGATATGCCACGGGATAGCTGAATAGGCCTACGATGGAGAAAGATTTTCGACCATGTCAAAGGCTGACGAAGCGTCAGAAAGGGCCATTAGTGAAAGATGTCCTTGGCCAACAGCGATATATATATATATATATATATATATATATATATATATATATATATATTGTGTGTGTGTCAGACATTAGAGATGCGAGAAGAGTATCAGTGGGATGGTTACCACTGGAGCCAGACTGTATTGGATGCAGAAGACCCTGAAGCGTACAATTCCGCTTATAAAATAAAATAGTAATTAAACATATTGATAGGCCTATATTAAGTTAAGAATTAAGCTAGATAATTTAGCTCTAGCGAAATTAATTGATTAGAAAAATGTAGCATTAAATTAATTAAATGATACTGGAGTATTTTGCAAATGATGCAAAAACAATATATTTATTAAGATCCGACTCGGCGCCCCGAAATTCTGAGGCCATTTTAACCAACCAATCCACATTGGCCGAGTGGGATATTCTTACTTATCGACATAGCGCTCTATATGTATTGCGTGTCTGTGATTTCTGTGAAATGAAGGTTCAAAATGTAAAAAATTAACGTCTAGCTGTTCCATGTGGCACTTTCAATGTCTGTAGAAAATTGTACAATTTTGTTCGTAGTCCTATTATTTAAAAGCAATTTGTTGAATAATCTCCAGATGAGTCTAGAGACAATAGACAGATATTTGTTGGTCAGAATCTGTTGAAAAAAGAATTTAATTTCAACTGAAAAGTGTAAATATATTGATATAATTGTAATCGTCAACGACGATCAGTTGTTTCTTTTCTGCGTCGTAACACAATCTGGTTGGCGAACGGATCTTAATTTCTTCTGTTTCTGCATATAGTGAAGGAAGAACTCGATTCCACTGTAGATCCGAATCCAAGAGAATCACTCTATCATTGCCATAGTCAGCCACAAACACTCGATCGTCTGAATCGATTGAGATATATTTAGTATTATACAGTTGCTGTGTTTCATTTGAGGGAATAAAACGACTGATGACCGTCTGTCCATCTCTGGAAACTTCGCAGATTCCCCATCTCTTTACCGTCTTTGCCCCACTCCGTCCATCCTCTGCGTACTCTGTCCATTGTAACACAGACACTCGATCGTCTGAATCGATTGACAGATATTTAGTATCATCCAGTTGCTGTGTTTCCCTTGAAGGAATAAAACGACGGATGACCACCTGTCCATCTCTGGAAACCTCACAGATTCCAAATCTCTCTCCCTTCTTTGTCCCACTCCATCCATCATCTGCGTACTCTGTCCAATGGTGGAGGATGACAAAATTCCCGATGGATGTTTTCACGACTTGGATGGGTTTCTTAATTTCTCCTGGTAGCAGAATGGACCGAATAAGTTTTCCGTTTGACGCGTATGTCCTCAGAATGGATGCTATATAAGTATCACTGACCACCAACAACTGACCATCACTGGTGGTCATCGAAGAAGTACGTTCCGGGATAACAGTACGTTCCGAGATAACATATCCCGGAACGTACATCGGCAACCAGCGATGGTCAGTGTCTCTTACATGTTGTTCATAATCAGTTGTAATCCAATTGATGATTTTGTATTTGTAATCCGTTTCTATGGTTATCTTCCAGATGCATTTTCTGTATTTGTCAAGGACGTAGAGGCAATTTTCTTTCTCACTGGATCCAATTTCACCGGGACCTCTAATCTCATCTAGGCCTATATCGATTTTCTTTTGAAATTCAAATGGATCTCGAATCTCAAAGACACAAATTGCAGTGTGAGAATTATGATGTGATTGACAGAGTACGTAGATTTCATTTCGCAATTTAGTGACTCCGCACACTATTTCAACTTCTGGCATCTGGATACTCTCGGTGAAGTTGATGTAAATTGAACACACCACTAAAATAAAATAATAAAAATGGGCATTATAATTTTTTTACAAGAATACTTTAGCTCTACATCTTGAAATTAATTTATAATTATTTGGATCACCACTGACTGCAAATATTGAATCAGTCTTCAATTATTTATTTGCTATGTTTATCTTATCTATTAAACACATAGAACCAGAGTTATACACAAGGATATACGCGGAAATACAGCGTGTCACATAAAAACTATTTGTGCATAGTATAAGCCTGCTTAGTTCCGTAAACAAGGGTTCACGCGGGTATGCAGCGTGCACTGACTTCAAAAAGAGTAAAAAAATTTAAAATATTAAGTTATCACAACAAGACAGCACTGTAGCCTAATGTAACAAATAGCTTAAAACGACTAAATTTGCCCGTGTAATGCCGCGAGAAATCTGATGACTAAAAAAGGTCATCCAAAATTTGCATGAGTAGGCCTACCGGGCAAAAAAATCGTCGGAAAAAATTTATCCAGCACATGATTTCCATTTGTATAGGCCTACTTATCGTTATCTCACTTTTCATTTAATTCCACCTTATGCGACACAAGACAATAATTTAAGTTTTGCTTTACGGTTATGTTTCTGCTGCTACAAATCTCTCTCTCAGTCGATAAGCTTTCATTCACTATATAACAAAATTTCAGGCCACTTCTTAGTCACTGGTTTCTTAAATTTCTGTTCACTCTATAATCACAGACATAAAATTTAATAGTCTTTAATTTGTCGATAGTTTCACCGTTCTGACTCCTGATTATCTGTCTTCGAAATTTGATTTTATCAAGCAAGCTGTATAATTAAGCTTATGCCAATGTCGGTTATGCTTAAATTTTATAAATGTTGGGTGAGTCTACGAGAACATGCCAACGGTTTTCTTGAATTGATTCCTATCGATGTTGATCATCTGTGACGTAGAAGGCTGAACATTTTTAAAGAAAACGTCTCTCAGTTGATTCCAATTGTAGAGCCTCTTAATATTTTCAAGAGCTGCTTGTGACCGACACCAGATCCAAACAACCACAGTTCGTCTGCTCAATTGAGAGTTGACGATTTCCATGTCTTCATTTTCAAGTTGACTGATGAGTTTATCAGTTTGATGTGATCTTGGTTTTGTTCTGTCTCGAATGTCGTTCATTCGTTGGTTAAGCAGTTCCAGGGATTTTGAAGTCGCTGTTCCAGAACTCTTCACTCTCACTTCTATGACAACTAAAATAAGGAAAAAGACAATATTGAGCACTTGAGTCTCTTTTCAGTTAGTGTTAGGTGTTTTCGACTGTTGACAGAGGTAGTTTGACAAGTCTCATATACAGTATAGAAATGTTTTCCGTCTCTCAACTTATTTTCCAGCTGAATTTGCACAATGCATATTTTACAATACAATTCAAAATAACAGAACTCTAAAAACGATAACGCCCTTCTTACAAAGCTCAGCAATGAACAAACACCTTGACGGCTTGACTGCAATTACAATTTATCATTAGGCCTACAGAGTATTATTATTTTGCAAGCGACTTCCTGCCTCAATCTCTGCCCTGGTGAGACAAAGTGCAAAGATTATAGCAGAATGTCACTTGCAAATTGAAGTCTTTGGTGCAAGAACCAGGTCATAGTTTTCATAGTTTTCGCCAAATCGAGTTTTAATGTTTTCGCGTCTCAGAAGTCCAGGCAATAGATTATAATGAGAAAATCAAAAAATGTATAAGTTGTATCTAATCGCAATCGACCAGAAACTCGAATCCACAATGTGTGGTCGTTGCTAATAGAAATTATTAGGCTATGTGCAGAAACTGCAAATGAACAACAAGCCTGATAATTATTGCACCGTAACTTCTGAAAGCTTGTTATTCATGCACAAAAGCAGTGGCGGCGCCAGGGGGGCTAGAGGGGGCTAAGCCCCCCTAAATGCGGCTCAGCCCCCCAAAGCAAAATGCGGAAAATGTCTATAACGGCTAATTTCGTAATAAGAAAACTAGATCATCAATCATCAACGGCATCGAAATCTATTTGAGAATGAAGTTAGCGACTTCATTTCTTGGCCTCAGTCTATGAAAACGGGTGACAAGTTTGCACCCTTACCTTTTGACCATAAAACCGGACAGGGTTGTCGAAATTGTCGAAAAAACATCATGGCTCTTAGACACCTCGTTTCAGATTGAAACCGTTTTATAAGTATTAGACGTATAGAAATATCGAAATCGCCTAGCTAGTTCTTCAAAAAGTGGTGCAAAGCTGTATTTTCTTTGGATTTTTCGCATATTTCACTAAATTAATCATCGTCGCAAAATAATGTTCAGGATTTTTTCCCTCCTGCAGTCAACTATATAATCACAGCGTAGATGATTGCGCCAGTGGCGTCGTCAGAAGGCCAGGGGTTATAACCTCTCAATGTGGCTCAGCCCCCCAAAGCAAAAAGCAGAAAATATCCATTACGGCTTATTTCGTAATAAGAAAGCTAAACAATGGTCAATGGCATAGAAATCAACTATATACACAATATTATATATGTATATTAAGTTGTATAGGTCATTTAATTTGTTGCATAGCAAATGCTACAAATTTAGTGAACCAGTTTTGTTGCATTTAGTAGCTGCCCACTGTAAACCATTTCTTCTTTATGGAATGGAGGCTGTCAGCCCTACCAAAAGTGAGCTGAACTATTTAGAGTACACTTAAAGCTCTGCAGTATGTAAATTTTTTAAAGTCTCCCATAGTAGTGTTGCATCTGTACTGCACATCATGCATGAAAATAATATTACAGACTGTTGGTTATCCAGAATATTGCGTTTTATCCAGAGATGCCTTTGACACAACAATGTAGTTGTCAGATTTGCGTCATGTTTCTCTTATACACACCTCAAATGTGCGCGCTCGTGTTATTTTCGGTATAATAATTATCATATTCTTGTTGTGTATACTACCAATGTCTGGCAATGTAGGCCTACGTTTGATATAATGGTCAACTAAGAAGTTTGTTTGTTTGTTTGTTTGTATGTGCACTTGTTATAGCGCCCCTACAAGCTCTCTCTACTCAGAGGCGCTCCCGAATGCAGAGCGCACACTGCATCGGAGTTTCACGCCGAAGCGCTGAGCAATTGTGAGTGAAGGACTTGCCCAAGGTCCTTACGCAGCGAGGTGGATTCGAACCTCGAACCATCCGGCTTCAAGGCAACGACGCCACCACTACACCACCGCGCCCCACAAAGAAGTGCTAGTGCTATTAGTATTTACATGTAAAACATTTGTGTTCAGATAATTATATGCATATATATATATACATAAAATAATTATGTGCATATATCTAAGCATGCATATTTTTGTATTAAGGAAACTTAAACTGTTTTCTGTAATTAGTAATATGCAGGCAGATAATTATAATAGTGTCCTGTGAATGCTGTTGGACACCTTTATTGTCATTTAGTTTTATTGTTGATTATTTTAATTTAATGTCCTGGGTAACGGCCACTGTTGTCATAGACCCTGGTCAAATCGGATCCAACCATTATTGTGATTACTTTTTTTATTGTAAAATTTCTGAGTATTAATACTGTGTTGGACACCTTTATTGTGATAACTTGGAACTGGAGTCCGTGTCCATGGTCGACTTTTTATACGATAATACTGAATTGCACACCATTTTATTGTTAAATTTCTTAATCTTATTGCGCTGTTGGACACATTTTTGTGACTTATTTTTATTTGTGATTATTTCAATTGAATGTCCAGGGTAACGGCCACTGTTGTCATAGACCCTGGTCAAATCTGATCCATCCATTATTGTGATTACTTTTTTATTGTAAAATTTCTGAGTAATAATACTGTGTTGGACACCTTTATTGTGATAACTTGGAACTCGAATCCGTGTCCATGGCCGACTTTTTATACAATAATACTGAATTACACACCATTTTATTGCAAAAATATATGAATATTAATACTGTGTTGGACACCTTTATTGTGATAACTTATATCTCGAGTTCGTGTTCATGGTTGACATTTTTATACGATAGTACTGAATTGTACACCATTTTATTGTAAAATTTATTAATATTAATACTGTGTTGGACACCTTTATTGTGATAACTTGTATCTCGAGTTCGTGTTCATGGTCGACTTTTTATACGATAGTACTGAATTGTACACCATTTTATTGTAAAATTTATTAATATTAATGCTGTGTTGGACACCTTTTATTGTGACAACTTGGATCTCGAGTCTGTGTCTATGGTTGACTCTTATACGATTATACTGAATTGCACACCATTGTATTGTGGAATTTCTGAATATTAATTCGGTGTTGGACACATCTTATTGTGATAACTTAGAACTCTAGTCAACGTGGTTTTTGAGTGCTTGCGTATCGGTATGTCAAAGACAATAGGGACTTTACATTACCTCACTGTCTGCACCACATAGCTACTCGGGCTGCTGTGTGCACATGCACTGTATATACTGTATCGCCGTTGCTCAGCTCGGTCACCAACTCAGCTCAGATGACTGAAATTTCGGGGTATGGTACAGCGCGGGCGCGGCAAAGACTTTACGTGGACGCGTTTGAGGACCTCCCTTTCTCTTTTGCCACCTTACATGTAGTTGGACACCTTTGTTTATGATAATTCGGAACTTAATCAAGGATTGCGGCCGGATAGGCCTATACAAAAAATCAAAAAAATCAACAATTATTGCTGACTTCGTTTAAATAACCCACTCAATCCCCAACTACATCTTGCAATGTGGAGCGCGTTTGTGCCAGTGCACAATTTCTTGCAAAACCCTTGGTCGGTATGTGCTTCGTTCATGCATTCGGCACTCACAGCTTCGCGCGATTGCAATATGACCGCCCTGGGAAGAAAATGTTCTAGTTGCGTCTCTGGGAGGGAGGAAGGCCTGGGGCTACAGCCCCCCCAAACCTGAAATCCTGGCGCCGCCACTGCACAAAAGTATCTGATATGACTTTGAAAAACCTTGTTAAATTGTTATTGTTTTGACTAGGCCTATATCGGTACTGTGTTACTTTGAGATTCACGCAGAAGTACTGATGTTCTTGTGTAAGCCTATAGGTGTTTTACCGTGTTTATCTGGTCTGATAAACATTAAACTATGGGTGGCCATTCAGATGAAAGTTTTACTATGTAGGCTAGGCATACCTCCTCCGTTTTTTACGATCCGTGCCACTTGCGTTTGGTCGGCTTGTCGAAGACATCCGGCGAAATTTGTGAATTGTTTGTCGTTGAAGGATCTAATAACCTGCAGAAGTTCTGCGTTCTTATCTCGGTTTGAATGTTGCCTTTTTATGAATTGACGTTGTTGCTCCGTTATGCAGTTGTGAGATAACAGCGAATCCATGAATTCGTCATTCGGTTGAATATTTTTCAATAGAAACTCTTTGTTGTTTCTAAGAATTACTGAATGTTTCTTGTCTCTCTCATAACAGTCTGTAAATACAAATACTATCATTCCATTTTAATAATGACAAAGATTTGTAACTCTGCATCATGTCCTTAGCTCGGATCAATTTCCCAGATGGATGTAAATAAAAATGCCTGCGGACTTTTGATCTGACTGGGAAGAAAAATCAGGGAACTAATGAGACTTCATGGAGACATATAGACTCCACACATAGGGCCTATTTAAGAGAAACTGCAGTCAAACCGACACTCATAAAATGCAAAATACCGTTTTGAGGCGCTAGCAAAGGCCGACCCAAATGTTTTGCCAATAGGCCTACACGTCCAAAACTACACGGACCGACTCGCCTGCGGCAAGAATAGTCCACCACCAACACCTAATATTATGAATGTAGGACATTTCCCCCGGACATATTTCCCCGGACATATTTCCCCGGACATTGCCCCGAACATTTCCCCCATAGGTCCCCCCAATTTTACTAGGACATTTACTCCTCCCGGACATTCCCCCTTCTGTGCATACGACCTCAATTATCCATGCTTACAAGTTCTACCCTGAATTCTAGACCTATACGCCTTGGCCTGTATAATTAAATCTGAAACTTTTACAACGAATCCTTTGAAGTAATTGCTAAGGAATTACTCCAAAGCAGAACAATGCGATGTCGCGTTCATATTTTCAAAGTGAATTTGATTATTTAACATTTTATATAAACTCAATTTCACAGTGTCAAGTCCAGATTGTAGGCCTACAATCAAATAGATGACTTCAATTAATTATAATGAATGTTATGTTATGAAACAAAGCACGTGTAAGTAAGGACTGTAGTGTGGACAATAAACACAACGAGGAAGCCTCTATCAGCTTTGCCGACATTGCGATATTAAATATCCTGGAATAGCCTGTATAGGCCTAATTTGTTTTAGACAGCCAAATGCTTTCATGTTAAAAAATGTATTTCCTTGCAGGACCAAAAAGTGGTAGTGACTGTCACCACCACTTTTAAAAGTGGTGGTGACTGGACACCACCGTCACAATAGAAAGTTACGCCTATGGCTGTGCGTATAAAACGCACAAACATATTGTCAATAAATAAACAACGACCGTAGGTTACGTTCTAAACCGTTAATGTTGATCGAACGTAGGTGCAAAGTTCGAAACTTTTAATGCAATTGCGATGCGATTATAGAAACCCGAGCTTTAGATCAAAGCATCGGACCGCTGACTGTTAATTTTAGGTTTTTACTCTTACCGACAATAATATGTAGGCCTACAGTCACCTTTGTGCTAGCGTGATTGATGACTGAGTCTTCGCTAATAAGTCACAGTAGAATTACTCTAAATGAACAAACATAGTTCGTACCTTACGTTCCATAACGGATGCCTTCAGGGCATCATCGAAAACCTAGGCCTACTGGGTGTAGGCCACCTTCCAATTATTCATCTTTTATTGAACGAGCGCAAAAGAATAAGGGCATATAAGTAGCAGACTCATTTCAATTACTTCAATCAGTATTGCTATATATATATATATATATATATATATATATATATATATATATATATATATATATATATATATATATATATATGTTGAAGACTATAAAAACACTGGTTTTCGCATACGAGGGGGAAATGTACTAATGCGGTGGTGGGGAAAGTCGGGGGAATGTCCGGGGGAATGTCCGGGGGAATATGTCCGGGGAGCGGGAAATGTCCATTCCCCAATATCATAGTACTTACTAGTCAATTACTTCTAGTAGGAGGGCCAAGACGATGGCTCAAGGACGCGCCTCACAGTCATCCATAAAATAATTTGGTTTTCAACGAAATCAACACTTTAGATTGACCGCCTCAGTGGACTCATTCGAATCAAAGCTTAAATCTTGATTGTTTCCTAAGGCCTACTCTGCAGGTAGTCGTTTGAGAGGGGTCCTTGTAGCGGTATGGCCTTGTTACGGCGCAATATAAATTGTCGCTATTATTAGGGCTGTTTTAAAGGAATTTTTAGAACTGCACAACTCCTATCCTTTTCTTTCCTCCATGGTAAATTACTTCCAATCGGACGCAAAATTACCTTTTTTGCTAGTTTAAACTGTAGAGAAGTGCTTCTACAACTGCACACTATTATTTTGGAATTTGTTTGCACGGAGAGCTTGTCCACTCCGTCTACCCTGTCTACCGTCTACCCTGTCTACCGTCTACCCTGTCTACCGTCTACCGTCTACTCTGTTTACCCTGTCTACCGTTTACCCTGTCTACCATGTCTACCGTCTATCGTTCACCCTGTCTACCGTCTACCGTCTACCCTGTCTACCGTCTACCGTCTATTGCCTACTTAGCCTGTGTCTACTTGGCCTGCGCATAATTAACCTACGTCTACTTAGCCTACGTTTACTCGGCCTGTTTCTACTTAGCCTGTGTCTACTTGGACGGCGTACAGCTTCAAGCTCAATTGGACAGCTTCTTCGCAGCGCAACAGGACATGGGGGGAAAGATCTACTGACAGCTGGAAGAACTCCGAAGCTCGTATCGGACGAATTTAAACGCGAACCGACGGTCCCTCTGACCGTTACTTCTCAAGGTAACGCTTCTGGGAGTCCCGGACGCGGGTTGACCTGCTTCAACTCCGGACGTGTGGGCCACATGGCCCGCCGGTGCCGCCAGCGTCAGCAGTTCTCCAACCGCCGTGACGACGTACGCATCTCGGACCCGCCGACGTCCGAGCAGAACGGAACATCCTCACCAACCATACAACGAGAGACAGAGCAACGGGTGTGACGCACAATGCGATCTACATCCGCGGAACGATTAACGGACGCCAAAGAACATTCCTGCCCGACACTGGGTCGGAGGTAAGCCTGGTTCCCTCATCTGAGAATGATGGTTTGCCGCTCCAGCCTGGTACCCGCATTCTCTAAGCTGATAATGGAACGGAAATTAGAGTCTTGGGTCAGATTGATTCTCCGATTAAGATTTTGAGAGGACTTTCCATTGACACTTGTTTTTTGTCTCTCACCGGATAGGTGAACCAATGCTTGGAATGGATTGATTGAGACAGCATCGCTGTCTGATAGGTTTCGGACAGGGCACATTTTGTCGGTCGACGCCGCATTTCTTTGGTTAAGAGTAATGGCTCACTTCGGTGTCGGAGGGTGATGGTTGCAGAAAAAATCATAGTTTCTCCTCGATTCCAGTGCGAGTTACCTTGCAAGACGCAGTATCGAGATTTGACAACCTCAGCACAGGCGTGGATGACTGAGTCTAAAGAGATCCAACCAGGGTTGCACGTAGCAAGAGTTGTGCTGGGTGACGATGCTGATAAGGCGTGCATTAGAGGGGTGAATTCAAATGAGCAACCTGCCATGTCGACTGCTAATCAAATGATGGGTGATTTGCACCCCGTAAAGGTCGAGGTAAGAGAAGCAAATGAGGAGCATACGGGCTCTATCTAGGAAAACTCTTTGGTCGGAAGACTAATGGAGGAGATTTTTGAGGATGTCTCAGCAGAGGTGAGGGAACGGTTGAAGGAGTTATTGGTAGAGTATGAAGGCATTTTTTCGACTCCCGATCAGGTCTTAGGGAGGACCATGATCTCCAAGCACAGGATTGATACCGAGGACTCTCACCCTGTGAGACAACCTTTGCGGAGGCAACCGTTTCCGTATGAGGCCGCCATTGACGCGCAACTGGACCAAATGTTTGCGACTGGAGTTGCGGAACCTGCTGTTAGTGAGTAGGCAGCAAATGTGGTTCTCGCTAAGAAGAAAGATGGGTCCTTGAGATTTTATATCGGCTATCGCAAATTAAACAATCTGACTCAGAAGGACTCTTATCCTCTTCCAAAAATCGATGCCTGTTTGGATGAATTGTCGGGGGCCGGGTGGTTCAGCAACCTGGACTTACGCGGCGGGTATCATCAGGTCATGATGGACCCGGGTGATGCTTATAAGACGGCTTTCATTACTCGGCGTGGAACTTTGCGTTTAAGGGTTATGCCGATCGGTTTATGTAACGCACCGGGCACCTTTTAGCGGCTTATTGACATCGTTCTGTCTGGGTTGAATCTTGAATTGTGTCTGGCGTATTTCGATGATGTAATCATTTTCAGCGATACGGCGGACCAGCATCTGGACCGATTGGGTCGAGTTTTTCAGAGGCTAAAAGAGGCTAATTTGAAACTGAAACCTAGTAAGTGTCATCTGTTCAGACGCACGGTATCATTTCATGGACACATAGTGACTGCGGACGGAATATCCGTTGATCTAATGCAAGGCACAGGCTGTAACCAAGTGGCGTACATCTAGGCACTTGAGAGAGGTGCGCGCATTCCTAGGACTATATTCCTACTATCGCAAGTTTATTTGAGGCTTTTTAATGGTCGCAGCGCCCTTGTTTGCTTTGAAGAGGACGGATCAGCCGTTTCTGTGGGGAGACGAATGTCAGGACCGCTTGAAGGTAGCGTTAACCATAGCTCCTGTACCCAGTTTACCAGTGGATGATGCTGCTTACACCTTGGACTGTGATGCCTCTGATGTTGGAATTGATGGGGTGCTCTCTCAAAGCATCAATGGCGAAGAAAAGGTGATTGCTTATGGTAGTCGGTTATTTTCAGCGGCTGAACGCAATTGCTGCGTTACCAGAAAAGAGTTAATTGTTGGTCGTTGTGCACTTTACCCAGGTCTTCCGGCAGTACCTGTTGGGTAGGCGGTTTACTCCCAAGACGGATCATGCTGCGCTGTGGCGGCTACAACATACTCCCGATCCTATTGGGCAACAAGTGCGCTGGTTGGAGAAGCTAGTGGAGTTCGACTTTGAAATACTGCATAGACCAGGACGTAGGCATGGAAACGCCGATGCTCTATCTAGAATGTCGTGTCGGCAATGCCATCGGGAGAGGCTGATTCAACGGACCACTTTGTGCGGGAAGTGACTGAGGTTTCAAATGAAAACGACAAACTCCGCCACTGCTACGGATGGACGAAAGGACAATGGAATGAGTCGGCAGCAAGGGTGACCGAAGGACCACCTGCTGAAACGGCGAACGGTGTCACATTTCTTCCAGCCGTCGGCCACGCCACGTTGGAAAGAAACGCTTACAACGGAAGGAGCATCTTCGGTAAGCTGGAACGTCGCAAGGGAACAGAACGCTTGAAAAAGAAGCGTCAAGAAGAGATTCGCACGACGGAAACTCAGACGGAGCGGCGGCAGGTTCAAGCCGACCCCGCCGCACCGTTCGTCGGCCTGTCCATTTCCAGTAGACGGCACGCATGTCAGTGCGCTCCTCTGCCTCGTCGGCGCTCGCTTCCTCGTCTGCGCGCAAAGGTGCGCACAAGTTTCTTCGACCGCGCGCATGTCAGAGCGCGCTACTCTTCAGTGTCGGCGCTCGCTTTCTCGCTTGCGCGCAAGTTCCTATTCGGCGCGCAAGTCCACGTATCTGTACGCAAGTTCCTCTTCGGCGAGCAAATTCTACGCCTCTGCGCGCTGGTTCCTCTTCGGCGTGTAAGTCTACGCCTGCGCGCAAGTTCCTCTTCGGCGCGTAAGTCTACGCCTGCGCGCAAGTTCCTCTTCGGCGCGTAAGTTTACGCCTGCGCGCAAGTTCCTCTTCGGCGCGTAAGTCTACGCCTGCGCGCAAGTTTCTCTTCAGCGCGCAAGTCTAGGCCTCTTCACGCAAATTCCTCTTCGGCGAGCCAGGTTACGTCTGCGCGCAAATTCTTCGTCGGCGCGCCTGTCAGCGCGCGCTCCTCTGTCCACGACTGCGCGGAACCTCGGCGTCTACGCGCACGCATCCTCCTGCTCCACAGACTGAAGTTCGCTGAGTCCAGTGAAAACAGAAACTCTGCTGGAGAAACTTTACATGATGGACAGTGCACAAGGTCAACGATTTAATTCGTTGCGGTCATTCTGTGCTTATGCGAAATGAAACACTGTGGACCAAACTTTTCGTCAAGATTTTGATGAGCAATGGACTGTGAAGTGTTGCATTTTGAACCGTAGCATCTTATTTTCTCGTATCAACAACCGTGATGATCCTTTTTTACACGGAGGTGGTTTTGTGTTTGAATTATTGAACTCTTGTTTTGTAACGGAAGATATTTTTGTGCAAGTTTTCAATGAACAGCGGACTGCGCTGTCCTTTATTTGGTTTCGCGATTGCTGCGTTTGCGGCCGTTATCTTGTATATCAATAATATTTCCAGTGGACTGTCGTGCATATTTATTGGTTGGACATTGTTGCTCGTTTTGCTTAGTTAAGTTCAGTGTTGTGGACTCTGGACAGTACCTTCCTTATTTTGCTGTGCTCATTAGGGGGTTTCGACTATTTATGGGGGGTATGTGGAAAATTTTGTGCACGGAGAGCTTGTCTACAGTAACTCTGTCTACCCTGTCAACCATCTACCCTGTCTGGAAGTTCGGTGTCTTTCTATGGACGACTTGACAGGGGTCCGGTCCTCGACTGCTGCGACCTGCATCGACGGTCTGACTCGAGGTGCTACAGAAACTCCTGCGACCAGCATTGACAGTCTGACTCGAGGCGCTATAGAAGTTGCTGCGAACTGTGAAATCTGCTTTGACATTGCCATTTTCTGAATAAATGAGTTTAAGCCCAGTCGGCTAGTCTTCAGCTTCCAACCGAAGCCTTATCCCGCGGACTGACTGACGGTACCCTGACGACTGGGGCTGGTATTCGGCTCCTGGTGTTTTCGCCCAGCCCTGGTCCGCTGCATTATTAATATTTTTTATTTTTATATTTTTATTAATTTTTTATATTATTAATATTATTATTATTATTATAAATTTTTTTACGCCCGAGGTATAAATTATCCCTCAGGCTTAGAAACAATAAATAATAAAAGCTTTTTTTACAGGTTCTCGTCTCTCGTCTTATTATTATTAATTATTATTATTATTATTATTTTTAAATTTTTTTTACCCGAGGTATCTCAGATCTCTCGAGATTTCAAAAAATTATCCGGAGACATAAAAAATTGTATTCTGGAACGGCTAGAACTAGTCAAGATCAGGCGAAGCAAAGGTGCCTTGGAAGGCTATGGCGTTGAAACGTTGGATTAAAATGGCAATGCGCTGGAAAAGATAACTGGTTTCCCTCGTGTCACCGGTTTTACGAGCTAGACAGCGCCCCAACTCTGTGATGAAACATAGGCCACTGCTGTTATTATTATTATTATTATTATTATTATTATTATTTTTATTTTATTTTTTTTATTTTATTTTTATTATTATTATTATTATTATTACCATTATCATTATTATTATTACTATTATTATTATTATTATTATTATTATTATTATTATTATTATTATTATTATTATTATTATTATACTATTGTTATTCGACAAAATCTGGTTTGACAAAAGAACTGAGGAAGGCCACGGCATTAAAGCGCTGGACGGTAATCGACAAGCGCTGGAAGAGATAGGAAGTTTCTCTAGAGTCTCCGGAAAATTGAGAAAGACGTCTTCCTAGGTCATTTACAAAATCGAGACACTCTTCGTTGATGGGACCCAGATTATTATTATTATTATTTTTTATTTTTTTTATTTTTTTAAAATTTTTTAAAATATTATTATTATTATTATTATTATTATACAACTTCCTTTATTGCAAAACAGACAAGTTCCTATGCTAACATCGATTTCGAAGAGAAATAATTGCAATTATGGATCTAGGACATCGTCTCCGGTGTTATGCATAAAGGTCCCTTTATGGGACGCTATTGCGTTGTAGCGCTGTGTAGTGTGTAGGCCTACTGATGGACAGACGCTGAAACGTATATTTTGTTTCCTGAGGGTCGCCTGTGACGGCAGACAGCCGATGATCTACATGTAGTTCCACAATAAACTCGCGACCTGACATGTTAATTGGAACCAATGTTTCTAACGCGATCGAAACGAAGTTGTGGGTTGCAGGGAGATCTGCATATTTAGCTATTTTGCGCGATGCGGCCAGTTCAGCTGCACTCCCAGGTGTTGTCGCTGTCTTATTTATGTATGAAACGGCGCAAGTATGTATGCTGGTCGCATCCCAGGTCATGTATTTTCCTCCAGCCCACGGGATGAGCGTCGCCCCATCTGGCCTCTTACCGTCGGTGCGAAGGAGCCCTGGGGTTCTTTTGAGCTCGGGATATCCGCTCTTTTGAGTGATCGCCATACGATGTCGTTCATCTCAAAGTGTCGGCTTGATAGTCCTTCAGATTTCTTGCAATTCTTGATTTTGGTCAAGATATTGGCAAAAACCTTAGGAGGGTCTTTTCTGGCCCACCCTGTAGGCCTAATGGATATAGGTGCTAACAAAACGCAAAAGGAGAGAGCCCTCAAGGAACTATTGTACCACTGTCAGGGTTTCCCAAATACAAGTGCAAATAAACAGCAAAAGGTTACGCGAACAATGGAGTAGACCTATTAAAGAGAAATTTTATCTTATGTAGTTTTAATGTCAGCTTCCACAATCACTGACGATTTCTCAGTCTCTTCTTCAGTTCTGTAGCGCAGCCTAGGCCTAACCTATTCACTGTATTGCGGTAGCTATGGCTAGTGTATAAGTGTCTAAAGTTCTTAAACTTGTTCACTTACAACAAAGATCTGTTTCTTGTATTTTCTTCTTCGTTCATAACATTCGCAAACAACACAACAATGCATCAACGACGACAAACGATTCAATTGTACGACAGCAACGCAACCTTTTTTTTATCTTACTGCTCTCTAAAGTTTTTCTACGCACGACTAGCTGCTCTCTAAACGTCTTCTACACTCAACTAGCACTCCTTCTACAACTTATCTCACTGTCTGAGCGTACGCTCTTCCCTCGGGCGCTCTGTCCTTCTCTCTGCCTCTCTCCGTCTGTCTGTCTGTCTGTCTGTCTGTCTGTCTGTCTCTCTCGCGCTCTCCGGCGACGGTCAGTCGAGCCGCGCCAACTTTCCCGCCAGTCAGCCACCTGCAAGCCTGTCTGTCTGTACGCTCAACAATTAGCTGACCTTGAGCTGGTCTATCCGTACGCTCAACTATTAGCTGACCACACGCTATACAAAATTAGCTCACATTACCTCTTTCCTTTCTTTTAAAGAGAGCTAATTATCTATAAAAATTAGCGAACGTACCTTAACTAAACAATGCAAACAGTACATATTATAATACATCATAAAATATCTTACACTACAATCTAGACAGACAATCGGCTACTACATTCAATTTACCTTTCTTGTAGTTCAACAGAATGTCAAAATTTTGTAATGATAAAGACCATCTGACTAACTTAGCAGATTTCGACATTGATTCAGTCAAATAAACTAAAGGATTATGGTCTGTAAACACATTGATTTTAGAACCAATAAGAATTTCTTTCAACTTGTTTAAAGCCCATATGATTGCATAGGCTTCCTTCTCAATCGTCGCCCATCTCCTCTGGGTATCTGTCAGCTTCTGACTGATAAATGCAACGGGACGTTCTATCCCTTCATTGTCCACCTGAGACAGAACAGCTCCCACAGCAAAATCACTGCTATCACAGTACAAATTAAAAGGTTTACCAACCTCAAACATATATAGAATCACATTTGACAAGACAATCTGTTTAAGGGAATCAAAGGATTTCTGATGTGCATCAGTCCAAACAATGTTCTCGGGTACTTTCTTGCTGGTTAAGTCTGTCAATGGTTTAGCAATTTCAGCAAAATTACAAATAAACTGTCTGTAAAACCCAAAAAATCCTAAGACTTGTTTCACTTCCTTCCTGGTTTCAGGTTTCTTCAAATTAATCAAACTGTCAATCCTGTCTGGATTCATCATCTTCTTCCCTGATCCTATAAGGTGACCGATGAACTTCACCTCACTCTTACCAAACACACATTTCTTCAAGTTCAACGTTACATTATGCAGTCTTATTTGTTTCAAAAATAATTCCAAATGTCTTAAATGAATGTCCCAATCATTAGAATGCACTGCAATGTCATCAACATAAGGTTCAGTAAAATCATGAATCGGTTGCAAAATCATATTTATCGCTTTTACAAAAGTCCGTCCAGAGTTAATCATTCCGAAAGGAACACGCGTAAATTCGTACAGTCCATTATGTGTAACAAACGCAGTCTTCCATTGATCACTCTTTTTAACAGGACAAGTCCAATATGCACTGCGACAGTCCATAACGGAAATAAACTTGGATTTTCCGACTTTGCTCAAGACATCGTTGACGATTGGCATAGGATATCTGCAGTTCTCAGTAAAAGAGTTAATGTATCTGTAGTCACAAGCCAATCTCAAGGATCCATCCTTCTTTTTGACAATGACAAGTGGACTTGCCATTCGGCTTGACGATGGTTGGATGATGTTTTCTTTCAGCATCTCTTGTATTTGTTTTTCCACTTCTGCTCGGTATATTAGTGGTATTCGATATGCCATGAATTCTTTTTCTCGAAAGTCTGGTCTCAACACCACTTCATGTTCTACTAGTGTACATAGTCCCGGTTTGTCCGAAAACCTGTCTGCATATCGATTCAGTACATCAAGTAATTGTTTCTGCTGTTCGCTCGTAAGATGTCCAATTTGTTCATAATCCAATTGGAGTGATTTCTGTTTTGTCTCTGAATAGTCTTCCTTCAGCGGTATTTCTACCACTGATCCAAATTCGTCATCCTCTTCCACGATCAGACCACAAGACAACGTTCTCGTAATGAACTTCCTCATCTTGTTGGCATGAATAATCCGTCGACCGTTTTCATTCATGTCCACCAGATACGAATATTTGGATCTTCTTTGCAAGACCGTGCATGGACCATGCCATCGTGAGATCAATTTATTGGTTGACGTTGGATACAGCACGATGACGTTCTCTTCTGGTTCGAATTCTTTATCTTTTGCTCTTTTGTTATATTGACTGGCGTATTGTTTTTGCTTTTCTTCAGCACAACTCTCGGCGAATGTCAAGGCCTTTTCCATGTCTGCTCTTAAATTCTTCAGGTACTTTGCCGGTTGCACTCCAATGTTCGGTGGCAAATTTATCTCTTTGGTCCAGCTTTCTTTAAGAATGGTTAGTGGCCCTCTCGGCAACTTTCCATAGACCAGCAGATACGGTGCTACTCCTGTAGTTGCATTAGGCACTTCTCTCAATGCCCAGACTGTAAATGGAATGATTTTATGCCACTGTCTCGGATTTTCCACAATGACATGATGAACCATCTTCTTGAACGTTTGATTCCATCTCTCCACCAATCCTGCCGCTTCTGGATGTCCTGGCGAATCGAATCGAGGACAACATCCCATCAATTTCAGAAATTCTCTCGTTAGACTAGCTGTAAAATTCGTTCCTCTATCACTCGTGATCACTGACGGAACTCCCACATCCATGAACAGCTTCATCAGAGCTTCGCATACAGCCTTAGCGGTCAATGACTTCATTAAAAAGATTGTCGGCCATCTTGTACACGAGTCTACGATGCACAAGCAATACTTATGCCCTGCTGCTGACGTCGGTTCGATTGGTCCTACGACGTCCATTGTCATTCTTCTGAACGGCACATCCTCCCTTGGTATTGGCGTAATCGGTACTCGATCCATCACCAAACTTCGTGCTTTCAACTGACACTTCTCACAAGACTTGCAGAATTTCACCACATCTCTACGCATCCTTGGCCACACAAAGGACAATTTGATACGTTCTCTTGTCTTCTCTTCTCCCAAGTGTCCGCCAAATACTGACTCGTGCGCCAATTCCATCACCTGAATTCTTCTTTCCTTCGGCAACACCAACTGATACACCAACTGGTCCAACATTTGATGCTTCTTATACATCAACCCATTCACTACACTAAACTCTGATCCTTTGTCTTCAGCTATCTTCCACCACGACTTCAGTGACTCGTCATTTCTCTGCTGCTCTTCAAATTTCTTTGCGTCTGCCAATTGTCTTTCATCACTCATATTCTCGGCAAACAAATCTCTCATACTCGTGTCCATTTCACTATCACTTCCAGAATCATCATAATCATCACGTTCACATGCAACCATCTCTTCTTCAATTTCATTGCTCCCAGATGTTACTCCTTCTTCTTCTTCTTGAACGCTTTGTTCATCATCGCTTTCTGTGTCCTCGTCTAGCAAACTTTCATTTGACTTTTCCTCTTCTCCTTCTTCCACTTCTCTTCTCCGACTCTGTGCTCTCGTAGTCACATTCGCTTGCAATTCTCCTTGCAATACATTCACTGGTGGAACCTCTTTCAGTTCTGCAATTATCTCTGGATGCAGCAAGAACTTTTCTTTGTTATCTTTGCACAAGGCTGCCGGAATGCTGGCACATACCAAGGTTAAATATGGCGCAATATTCATTTCCTTGTCCTTCAAATCTCCTCCTACGTTATGACCACTCATCCGCACTTCTATTTTCACCAACTTAGCTGGAATGGGTTCTCCAGCCACACATTGCAAATGTACTCTGCCAATTTCTTCTACTATCGCTCCTTTCAATAATTCCTCATTGATTACTGGAATCTCAGTACCAGAGTCAATCAGCGCTTTGACTTGCACGGGACGACAACTGTCATCATTTCCACGTATTTCTACATCTACATGCTGTAGTAAGTACTTCTTCGTACGTTGACACTCATCTTTACTTTCTGTTTCTCGACAAGTATCCGTAATGGGAGCAGATTTTACTACTTCTCTCTGTATAGTAAACTGAGGCGTACACTTCATTACTGACTTCACTTCCGTTTCGCGGTTGTCTTGTCCTTCCAGCTGATTAGGTGCATTCATTACTTGGATCTGATTTACTCTGAGATTTTCTGAACTTCGAGTAAATCTATTTCTCAGATTTGTCATTCTTGGTGGTGCTTGACAATCCTTTATCAAATGTCGGTCTGACTGACAATTATGGCAACGTTTCCTCACAATACCTCTCTGTTCAGTGCTCTCCCGTCTGTAATTGTACGGAGTATATGCTGCATTGCTTTCTCTTTGGCGTCCCATCACTGGAATTCGACTGTATATTTGTCTGTCACCCGTTGCTTCTCTTCTATCTTGACCAAACTGTCTTCCATGAGCACTATCTTTCCTTACTTCATTACTTCTGGCTTGGCTTCCTGTTTCTTTGTTACTACTATTCCACCTGGTTTGCTTCGAACTATTACCCCATGCTTCATATTTCGGTTTGTCTTGAAACATTAGACCAATTCGATTGTTCACATGTATGTCTGCGAGATCTGCAACATTACTAGCTTCCAAACATTCAGTACCCTCCTTTGCTAGTACAAACTGTAGTGGACCCGGTGGTAGACATTCTTTCAACTTATCTGCCACCAACAGATCAAATAACTTCTCATAGTCTTTGCCCACTCGCCTACTTCTGACATAATAGTTCAACAGATTCTTCAATCTTGCTGTAAACATAGTGTATGTCTCTTCTGCCGTTTTCTTCGCATCTACAAATCGTGATCGATATTCTCTCGCTGTCAATTTGAATTCTTTCAGTAAATGTTCTTTCACTATGTCGTAATTGTCTAGATCATCAAAAGACAATCGGTTTAACACCGTTCTCGCTCTTGGCGTCATTAGTGGCAACAGCAATTTGACCCAAAACTGCTTTTCCACCGTAAAACTGTTGAATGCATTCTCAACTGTCTCAAAATATAATGGCACCTCCATCATATCATATGGCATCTTAGGTAACACGTGTTTCATTGCATCACCTATCTTCTTAATCTTGGACACCATTGTCTCACTTTCCCGGATCCTGTTTCGTTCTAACTCCTCTCGGCTTCTTCTTTCGTCTTCATTTCGTTCCCTCAGTCTATTTTGATCTTCTTCCCTACGCAGTTCTTCTTGTTCTATCTTCTGCTGCAACAATTCTAACTGCCTTCTGCGTTCCTCCTTTTCAATAGCCATTTCTCGGAGCTGAGCTTCCTTAAGAGCGAGTTTCTTTTGTTCTAAATGTACTTGTTCTTCCCTTTCTCGTTCCGCTTTTTCCAAATTTTCTTTCTCCATATTCAATTCTTCCTGTCGAATCTCTTCGGCTCTTTGTAATTCTGCCAAACGCATGGCTTCTTTGAGTTCCTCGCGAGCCTTTTGCTCTTCAATCTGTTGTTTTCGTATTTCTTCATCACTTTTTCTTGCTCTCTCGTATTCTATCATTAGTTCCATCCTTCTTCGTTCTGCTTCGTCACGATCTTTTTTCAGTTGTTCTAACTGAAGCTGGAACTGCTGCTTCTGCATCTCTATCTCTTCTTGTCTCATCCTTTCTGCTTGTTCTGCTCTTACTTTTTCCTCTAGTCGAATCTTTTCTGCTCGTTCAATCCCTTCTTGTCTCATCTTTTCTGCTTTTGCCGCTCTTTCGTTCTCTTCTTGTTTACGTTTCTCCTCTTTCTCTTTCTCTTCTTGTTTCCGTTCTTTCTCTTCTTGTCTCCGTTGCTCTTCTTTCTCTTTCTCCTCTTGTCTACGTTTCTCCTCTTCTTGCCTACGTTTCTTTTTTTTCTCTTTCTCTTCTTGTCTCCGTTGCTCCTCCCTCATCATCATAAATTGCATCAACGCCTCCATAGACATAGCCTGTGGTTTCTCCTCAGCCCCACCCACAGCGCCTTTCTCTTCAGCTTCCTTTTTTAGCCAATCCTCTGCTAAAGCTCTCATCAAATTTTCCCTTGACATCTCTTCGACTTCTTCGACGTCTAGACCAGCTTCGATTAATAATTTTATTATTCGATCAGAAGACATCTTTTTTATCCTAGCTTGTTTTTGTTCTGTAAGTTTCTCCATCTTACTTCTTTACTTCAGTGATTTCCGTGAAGAAATCGAGGGAGTGGCTATGATTGCTGTGATTGGTTGACTTTAATTCTTATTGCTTGTTTATTCAAGGAGCGAGTTTTGTATACCTCTCTCTGGCGTTGCGTTGTCGTAATGTCGTTCGTATGCCCGTTGTACCTTCTCACCAGTTGTTCGGATGCTCGGAATGCTTCTCCGGTTCCTCAGATGCTCAGTGTCCTTCTCCCGTGTGGTCGGCTTCTCGTAATGATTTGAAATCCACTGTCCGTAGCTTGGACTAAAAATCCACCGTTCGTAAATATCTCTCCGTCCGTAACTCGGATACAAAATCCCAACGTCCGTAACTATTCCTCCGGCCGTAAACTTGGATTGACAATCCCACCGCTGTCACCAAATGTCAGCTTCCACAATCACTGACGATTTCTCAGTCTCTTCTTCAGTTCTGTAGCGCAGCCTAGGCCTAACCTATTCACTGTATTGCGGTAGCTATGGCTAGTGTATAAGTGTCTAAAGTTCTTAAACTTGTTCACTTACAACAAAGATCTGTTTCTTGTATTTTCTTCTTCGTTCATAACATTCGCAAACAACACAACAATGCATCAACGACGACAAACGATTCAATTGTACGACAGCAACGCAACCTTTTTTTTATCTTACTGCTCTCTAAAGTTTTTCTACGCACGACTAGCTGCTCTCTAAACGTCTTCTACACTCAACTAGCACTCCTTCTACAACTTATCTCACTGTCTGAGCGTACGCTCTTCCCTCGGGCGCTCTGTCCTTCTCTCTGCCTCTCTCCGTCTGTCTGTCTGTCTGTCTGTCTCTCTCTCTCGCGCTCTCCGGCGACGGTCGGTCGAGCGGCGCCAACTTTCCCGCCAGTCAGCCACCTGCAAGCCTGTCTGTCTGTACGCTCAACAATTAGCTGACCTTGAGCTGGTCTATCCGTACGCTCAACTATTAGCTGACCACACGCTATACAAAATTAGCTCACAAACATCCTGAGAAAAAAATCAATCTTCGCAGCTCTTATTACCTAAATTAAGAATACTTGCCATTTATCAGATAAGAATCACGCAAAATGTCCAAACTTTGTTCAAGCATATGCGTAATCTTTTGCCCCATGCCTTTGCTGGCTTTTTTACTCTAACCTCTGTCTTAGTTCCTTATAACTTCAGATCGTCGTTTAATTATAGAGAGATTATCACTAGAACACTAGAACAAATACTCGTATGTTCTCAGTTAAAAGTGCGGGTTCTAGGTCCTGGAACAAAAATTTAATTAGCCTCGTTTATTCGGAATTCCCTCTGTTTCACTGTGTTTAAACGTAAACTTAACAATCAATCACTAGACGCTGTCTCTTGTTAAACTACCGAACACCATCTATATATCTGCCTATGTTCTTTTATTTGTAACTTTTTTCCTTTTCCTTCAGGCTTGAATTAATCCCTTTCTACGGAGGGGTCAGCCACTCGGATCCTCCTCTTCCACTTTCCTCTGTCTTTGGTGTCTTCATTTTTCAGTTTGAGATGTTTCATGTCCTCCCGTATCGCATCCTGCCATCTCTTCTTTTGTCGTCCCCGACTGCGTCGTCCATAGACATCTGCCTGTATGATTCTTTTAAGGCAGCTGTCTTCCTCTCTTCTCATCACATGACCGTACCATCTCAACCTGGCCTCTCGTATCTTGTCCGAGACACACGCCACTCCAAGTTTCTTTCGGATGTCCTCGTACCTGTTTCTATCACTGAGTGAAATTCCCAGTATCCAACGCAGCATTCTCATTTCCGTCCTCTCCAGTAATCCCTCTCCTCTTCTCGTCATCGTCCAAGCCTCTGCCCCATAGATCAATACAGGTCTGACCATTGTTTTATATACCTTTCCTTTAAGTTGTATTGGCTTTTTAGCATCACATAGAACTGCAGTCGACTCCCTCCACTTCTGCCAAGCCAGCCTAATCCTGTTTCTGATGTCGACCTGACAGCCACCCTGGGAATTCATTGTCGAACCAAGATATTTAAAGGTTTCCGTCTGTTTCAGTTCCTTTCCTGTGTTGTCCGTAAACCAAACTGTCTCAGCTGTTTTTGAGCAGACCATAGTTTCTGTCTTGGCGATGTTCACTTTCAGACCTTTGCTTTCCAATGCTGTTTGCCAATCCGTAAACCAGTGTCTGCATCTTCTCTCCTGATTCATCTGCCACAATAAGATCAAATAATAAGATAATAGGATGTTCTTTTATTTTAACGACTTTTCTAAATTGACACAAATAACCATTCACCACATTTTTGATTTTTTTCTCAGGATGTTGTTAAAACTAGTTAAGATAAAATTTCTCTTTAATAGGTCTACTCCATTGTTCGCGTAACCTTTTGCTGTTTATTTGCACTTGTATTTGGGAAACCCTGACAGTGGTACAATAGCCTAGTTCCTTAAGGGCTCTCTCCTTTTGCTTTTTGTTAGTACCTATATCCATTAGGCCTACAGGGTGGGCCAGAAAAGACCCTCCTATGGTTTTGGCAAATATCTTGACCAAAATCAAGAATTTCGAAATGAAATTTTACAGTCTTAAAGACTATAATTTTCTTTACACATGATGGCCAGATTTCATCTAAATATTTCAAACGGAACAAACGTTATGCCCCTGTAAGCCTATTCCACCTCTGCGGCTGCTTACTACCCACGATTTAGCCCGCCAACGAAGATCAGAGTCTAGCTAACTTTATTAATTACAATCACCCATATATATTAGAGTGTTCAACTTTCCTATGAGGAAAAGATAATTTCAAATAATCACCTCGCATACCCTCTGGATTTGTGATATTTGGTGTCCTGAACTACTCAGTGAAATATTTTGGCTTTGGGATAATGTTAAGTGACACCTCAAAGCTAGTGAAGTTTTCAAAATGTGCGATTTTTTCATAAAAATAAAAAAATCCCAAATTTAATGCATTATATCATTTACTGTCACACAATACAGACTACAGTACACAAACAACACTTTTTGCAGTGCTTTGTTAACAATAAAAAGTAGTAGTGTCTATGTTCTTACATAAAAATAAAGTCTAGGCCTATAGGACCTGTATAGGTCTACTGTAGCTGAAGAGTGAAAATCTGCGGTATGGCAGTAGGCTTTCAGTGGTGTTCAGCTTCTTGGGAGATGAGCTGTCGTTGCTTGCTGCTCATCATATGTGAGTCTGTGAGGGCCAAGTTAAAATCAGTTGCCAACTTTACTGCATGCCCAACAAAGTCAGTAGGCCTATAACAGAAAGTGCAGCAACAATGTCCTTGGAATGTTGGTGTTCTTCTCGTCTTATCCTCGTTTTGGGATCAGAATAGAGAAAATTTTGACCATCTTTGAGGGCAGCAAATAGATGCATCGATTGCTGTGTCATGAACTCAGAAAAAGTTTTATCCCGAAACAGTGGCGTAGCAATAGGTTGTGCAGCTTGTGCAGTGCACAAGGGCCCCCGGCTGTCAAGGGCCCCCCGGGGTCAGGGTCATTTTTTTATTTTAAGGATATTCAGAATGTATTCAAACCTACATGTAAAGCGTACACACTCAATATTTTTTGAGGATTTGAGCCGGAATGTCCAAACAACCGGTTTGGGATGTGCTATGATTAGCTTATTACGAATATTTTTACTCTTTGCAGTCTTTGGCCGGAAGTAGTTGTGCTGACGTATAAACTATTAAACATTATCATTGTGTCATGGTCTACGCAGAAGTGTTTAACATGTAGTATCTTTGTGGTAAAAATGTTAAATTTATAACAGATAACTGCATATCCTAGGCCATTTACTTGGAAATTGTATATTTTTAAATTCTCGTACGGAACTCTCTTTCTGTCCCCCCAAGTTATGTCTAAGTCTTATAGGCCTATAAGTGACGCTGCTAAGCGTCAAGCACGAGAAGAACGTGTAAAGAAGACCCCAAAATGCAAGAAATATCCTCATTTGTGATACCTGCGGAGAGCAAGCTTGCACCGATGACTACACCAGTGGCGCAGGAATGGATTGTGCAGACTGCACGAGACCCCGAGGACTTCATCAAGCCTGGTGACAGAATTGAATTCAGTTTGATCAATGCTGAGGTGGTGATGTCTTTGGACATCGACACCGAGCAGAGAGGCACTTCAGAAATTATGGTGGTATGCCAGTTACTTTACAAAAGATGTCTGGAACTAAGGCATCTCAATTATTTTTACGCAAGGGAATTCGCCCAAAGGTATTCGTCCAAGCGAACATTTCGGCATTTCCGATTTTTTTTATTCTTCTTTTAGACTTAACGTAGTAACCCAAACTTGAGTTAAAGTAAGTTAATTTTAAAATTTAATTTCGAGTGTGAGCTAGGCCTATGCAAATAGTCTATCGCAAAAGTCAGGCGCTTTTGCACAGCGTTATTGTTTGAAGTCTTGGGGTTCAAGCACTGAAGGGGCCCACCACGAAAGCCCTGCACAAGGGCCCCCAAAAACCTTGCTACGCCACTGTCCCGAAATGTCCTGATGGTTTTGGATCCACAAACCATAAATCCATTTTCTTCTGTGGCTTGCGTATACTGCGCAAACTGTTTGTTTCTTCTCGTCAGCAAAGAACTTGTCAGAAAAAGGACAGTCCTGCTTATTCTTTGCTGACATACCAGAGATGCCTCTTCATTTTTTAAAGGCTACATCTGAATCTTGGGTCTCAATGCTGTGAAATTTTCCCATGTTCTATAACATACACAGATCGTAAGGAGCATCCCAGGTGATGGGTACAGTGAACCATGCCTCAACGTGCAGGGCTACAATAAACAGGCTGATCCTTCTCGTAGGCCTACAGTTCTTTGGCATTCATCGAAAAAGATGTAGGCCTATCTTCAAGCAATTGAAGATAGGCCCTTTAATATGCACCACTTAGACGGAATGGATGCTGTCATCATCACCAATATGGGTAGTATCATCAAGTGCAATAAGACTGAGACTTTATGAACTCTGCATGATCTTGCACCAGCTGGTTGTCTGAACTCTGCTGTGCAGTGCACATAAAACTGAGCCGCAGCTTGGTGGTTCTGCTCTAGCCATACCCTCTCACTGTAAGCCAGGGAACAGTCTTTGTATCCTTACAGAGAGAAACAAATTTGTTCCGGTCAGTGAGAGGCAACTGACGTTTGGACATGGCGAAAACTGCAATTTGAGGCCCAATGGAGACAAAGAGTAAATCAAAACTGCATGCCGCAATCAATTCAAACCTGTGATGTCTGCAAACCAAGAATGAGAGGCATTTTGTCAAAGGCCTTTTGAACAACGACTATTGTGCCACTGTGAACTCCAATGTTACTACAACTGATTGTGTCAACCCAGCCAGCCGATCTTATACCCGTTTCCTCCTTTAGTATTTCAGTAATTTTATTCCCATTAGGAAACCAGCTCCAGAGAGAGACAGTTTAGAATTGTTAGAAGATTTTTTTTAAATTCCTAAGCCAGACACAACAACCACTATGCGATCAGCATTAGCACTCTCATCACCTGGTTGCAGCTTAGGCTACCATCGAAATGAACAATTGCCTTATGGCAGAAATTTTCTCTAATGCCTTGCTCAGTGGTCGAACAGGTCTTCTTAAAGGCCTCATACTGAAGTTGTGCACAGAATCAGATCATTGACATTGATACCTACTGCTTTTAGGGCCGGGCAACTGTGTGCATTGCCTGATGCGGCATGGGATTTTCTGTCCCTGCTATATACCCAATACATGGCAGTTCATCAATCAGCATTGAATATCAATGATAGATAATAGAACAATAGATATATAATATAAGAAAAGAAAGTAGATAAGTATTATGGAATAACAAAAATATTATTTTGAAAAACTGAGAAATAGCAGATTTTCTTTAAAAAACTGAATTTTGCCAAAATATCGCTTTTCTTTGTACTATTTCAAGAAGTTACACCCTCTTGAGGGGTCATTTGCCATTGAGATATGGATGTAGAATTTTGGAGGGTTAATTGTGTACATAAATGTCACATTTTAAGCCCCTACGCATGTGATTCATAAAAATTATTTTTTTCTGAACACTAATATATATATATATACATGTATATCTCAGGACGTTCCATCTTTTACCGCTGATGATTTACCTAACCTCATTCACCACCAAGGTGCAGAACATCCGGAAAGACACCGCTGGCTCCCCGCCACCAGCTTACCCTCCTACATCATTCAATCTATCAACTTTGACTCCAGTCAACTCTGCTGATCTACGTCGAATCATTCTCGCTTCGCCTCCTAAATCATGTGAACTTGACAACCTCCCAACATCGCTGCTGCAGGAGTTCGTGGACGTCCTTCTTCCGCTCCTCACCGTCCTCTGCAATCGCTCCATCCTTGAAGGCGTCTTGCCTCCGTCTCAAAAACGATCCATCCTGGTTCCTGTTCTCAAGTGCGAAGGACTCGATTCAAACAATCCAGTCAACTTCCGGCCAATTGCTAACGTTTCGTTCATATCGAAGCTTATCGAGAAAATAGTCGCTCTCCAGCTGACATCATACCTCGAGACTCACAACCTGCTTCCGGAAATCCAGTCTGGCTTCCGAAAAGGTCATTCAACTGAGACATTACTTCTCCGACTCCTTTCTGATGTCTACGGAGCCATCGATCGTTCTCAGCTGACTCTTTTAGCCCTTTTTGACGTTAGTGCAGCATTTGACACTGTGGACCATGACATTTTACTTGAACGACTGCATATATCTTTCGGTCTCTCTGGTACTCTGCTCCTCTGGCTGAGATCCTTTCTTAGTGATCGTTCCTTTTCTGTGGTCCATGGCCCCTCTAGGTCCCTCTGGGTCCCCGCTCCCTATGGTCTTCCACAGGGCTCTGTCTTGGGTCCCCTTTTCTTCATTATCTATACCTCAGATCTTGCCCCTCTTCTTGCCTCCCATGCTATGCGAGCCCATCTGTATGCTGATGATGTGCAAGCCTACCAGCACTGTCGTGCATCTGACTCTGTTGCAACTGTCCGGTCTATGTACTTTGCAATGGAAGCCTTGGGGATCTGGATGTCGTCCAATCGACTCCGCCTCAATTCTTTAAAAACTCAATTAATTTGGCTTGGCACTCGCCAGCAGTTGAAAAAGCTAGATATGACAACCATCGCTGATGCCTTTCCTGATTTCGTCTTCTCAACCAGAGTCCGTGACCTTGGTGTTACTCTGGACCAAGAGCTCACCTTTGCTCCTCATATTCACTCACTCAGCCGTGCCTGTTATTATCAACTGCGTCAACTACGCACTGTTGCTCGCTCACTTACTCCTACTGCTGCTGCAACCCTTGTCCATTCTTTTGTTACCACCAGACTTGACTACTGCTGCTCTCTCTATGCTGGCCTACCAATTTCCCGTCTGAGTTGCCTTGACCGCGTCCTACGCTCTACAGCCCGCCTTATTGGCCGCATACCTAAATTCAGCCACATCTCCAGCTATATGCGCGACGTTCTCCACTGGCTTCCACTCAAGCAGCGAATTGAGTATAGGATATCTACTCTAGTCTGGCGCTGCATGCTAGGTCTTGCTCCTGCCTATCTTTGTGAGCTTTGTAGCCCTACTCTTAGTTCTCACCCCTTCCGCTCCCTTCGTTCGACTGAACAAAGTCTACTCTCAGTACCTTTTGCTCGAACTTCCACTATGCAGAACGGTGCTTTCTCGGTGGTGGGACCCTCGACTTGGAATGGTCTTCCTCTGACCCTCCGCTCTCTTTGTAAAAATCCTTCTCAGGCTTTCCTCTCTAATCTTAAAACAGCTTTATTTGGCCGCGCTGAGGTTGGGAGCGCCTCTGAGTAGCCTTCTTGAAGAGGCGCTATATAAATGCATCTAATGAATAATGAATGAATGAATAAAGACAAACAAAAGTAACTCCTCGTATATACAATTTGAATGGCTAATGATAATGTTCCGGTGTCCAATCATTTCATAGTTTATGACATGATATATACCTAATATAAGTTAATCAAACATATATAGTCAATGACACACTCCTATCAGTGCATGCAAATCTATACATATGACAGCCACTTTCAGGGAGGCCACCCACCGTTTTTTGACGATTCAAAACGTAACGCAACGAAAAGTAACATAAAACCGATTTTGGTATTCTGGCCAATATCTTCGTCATAAGCAAGATTTTCGAAATGATATTTCCCATGCTTAAAGCCAATTCATATCTACACATGATGGCCAGATTTCGTCAATATATGTCAAGCAGAGCAAAAGTTATATAACTTTTACTGAGACCACCCTCCGTTTTTTGACGATTAAAGAACATAACGCAACAAAAGTAACAAAAACCTGATTTTATTAAGTCTCATCCAAAAATAATTGTTACCAAAATAGCCCTGACATTGTCTGATGATCATTATTATGCTTAATTTAAAATGAAACAGGATACCAGCGTAGCTGCACGTCACTTTGATTGGTGACCCGTCAAAAGGGCGCCCGACAAAAGGGCGACGAAAAAAGGGCGCCCGACAAAAGGGCGCCGACATAAGGGCGGCGCTCTTAAAAAAATATTTTCGTGAAAGATATCGCGGATGAAATAAATGATTTCAAACAAGTGAGCCACCACTAGATAGGCTATATGACTTTAAGTTTTAACGAGATTTGGAAGGCAAACAATTATTTGAGAAATACAAACAAACAATTCATTGAGAAGTTGAAAAGTTGTTAAAACTAGGAATCTGATAAAAAGTTAAAACTACTGTCGTCTACGGCAAATAATTTGTTAGCCTAATGTGGTTAAAGTCGAAAAGTTCTTAACACTCGGTAATTATAATGTTTCAATGTCGAATGGAAATGTTAACGATTTCCAAACGGTAGACCTGCCCTGCTTCCTTTGCTTTTATAGGAAGCTCATATCACGTGGTAACGAACTTTCCAACCTCTCATGTTACCCCTTTCTGCACCTGATTTGTTTATGTTAGCACCTCTTCCAGGTCCTCGGAGCATATTGGGTTTCAACAAACATCATGTGTGAAATAGTTTGGTAGTAATTGCTCTTTGTCGCGTCGTCGTTGACCTGCTTGTTTGCTCATAATATTATCACTTATGGGCCGACTCTTCATCGATGCTATTTCTTTTAAGAGCGCCGCCCTTATGTCGGGCGCTCTTTTGTCGGCGCCCTTTTGACGGGTGCCCTTTGGTTTCACTTAGCAAGATGACAATCAAACTGGTAAATAAGAAATCTGTCAGATAAAAAATTTTGCTATTAAAGCAAGGAAATTTCTAACAACTGAAAATGACCAAGGTGTTAATGACAGTCAAAATGTGTATTCACACACCTACTGAGCAAGGTCCTGGAGAAAAAAAGTTATGAGTAACGTTTACTCTGATAAATAAGGAGAGCGCAAACATTAAGAGTTAAGCAGAGAGTTAAGAGATTTGCCGTGAATGCAAGGGTCAATGTCGATTGCTCTGGTCTCATTGAGAAAGCCAGTGGCCCCAAAATCTCCGGATTTGAACCCGATGTACTAATAATCAATTGCGTAGAACTACCTGTATGCTGGAGAAATATCACAATCTGCAACCAAAACCATGAGCATTAAGAGAATGGATGTGCGCATTGGAGTTGATATGGGAAGGAACGCGTCAACAGGGCCATCAAGAACTTTGCAAAGAAACCCAGAAGACATTTTGGCAGTGGTGGTGGGCCCACTGCACACAAGTTGGGAAGCACTGTCGAGTTCATTTCACAACAATTTTTTGAGATGAGACTTAATAAAATCGCGTTTTGCTACTTTTTGTTGCTTTACGTTTATGAATAGTTAAAAAAACGGTGGGTGGTCTCACTAAAAGTGGCATAACTTTTGTTTTGTTTGAAATATATTGATGAAATCTGGTCATCATGTGTAAATATGAATTTTCTTTAAGAGTGCAAAACTTCATTACGAAATTCTTACTTTTGGCCAGGATATTGGCAAAATCTTAAGTGGTCGTTTTTGGTACACCTTATGTAAAAAAGATGTTTTGCCAACTGTCACTTTGAGCAATAAAAACTGTGGTTGTGGTTATGGTTATGAGGAACTGCTTGATGGTATACAGTAATATACACGTTCGATGTCATTATTTTCCATGGCCGTCTTCGATCTCTTTGGATTCTGAACATGCTGTAAACTGTGTGCGGCGGCATAATAGTAGCGGGGGATTTTATTCTTCCTATTATATTAGTAATGCTCGCTTTTACATAATTGGCTATTTAGGAGTCTTAGGCTATTGAATGCGATGTTCTGGCTAAGCATTTAAATGGCGCTGCTTCAAGTGCCTGGGTAACTGACTAATTCGGTGATGTGGCAATGGTTCCAAAATTATAATTGACTATTCTACCAGCGAAATCTCTTGTGGTTGAAGTCGAAACTTGCCTCTCAAGTATGGCCAGATTTCCCTCTTGAATCGCTTTCTGGTAATTCTTTGATAAAAAGAAACGTCAACTGACATGAGAGACTTGATAATTTCTTCGTCTTTCTGCTTTGTTGGCGAATTCAATATCCAATGCATGTAGGACTTTTGTAGGATAATGTCCAACATCTCGAATGGAAGATCGTACATCTGAAATTTAACTGTGGAGCAGTATGACTGTACACAAAGGCCGGAATATGTACTTTTAATATAAAGTAATCGCAATGTAATAATAATAATAATACGTAAGAGTAAATAAGACTGCAGAGTGCAGACCTCTAATATAACTGACCATGTAACCACCTGCCTATCATTTATGGGGATATATAACTATACATCGATATACAGCGCTACCCAACTTGCACCCGATAGGATTAAGGAACCCTAAGACATTCATATAATTTATCATTAGGAAACGGGGCAGTCACAGCAGCAGTCATCGGTCGTAGGTTTGTAGCAAAGTCGGGGTACTCACAGCCGCAGAAAACAAAGCAGAAAGAGCCGTCGAAACATAAAAAAGCTTACACGAGAATAAGTGCAGTCTGAAAGAATTAATTGTTGATAAGAGAGTCGATGTAAAGATTGAATAGTATGGGTTAGAGTGGACACCCTGTCTCACACCCCTTTCTATTTGTCCCGGCTCCGATAGTTCTCCCTCTATCCTCACTCTTATCTTCTGCCCCATATACAGGTTTCCTATTGTCGCGGAAAAAGGGAGAAGGTAGAGAGGGCTCGCTGTCACCCCCACTTCGCTATCAGTGTAACAGGGGGGATAAACCTCTCAGGTGCTTCTCGTCCGTTGAAAACCCCACTCAGCTGTCGTCAGGATGGCCGTCCGGATGATCAGTTGGCGAGGGGTCTGTCCATATGTCGCGCGTGTCGTTTCGGGGGGGAACGTAAATTCGCCTACGTGGTCTATCAAAGGTAGCAGCTCTCCCGATCGAATCGCCCCAACTCACAGAACAAGACGATGTCCGAACAGAAGACGCTTTATTCATGAAGTAACACAGCAGTCGAACAGAATCGTCACACGGCGGTCGCACTTCGTCACACGGTCGTCCCACGTCGTCGTACCGTGCCGTCGCCTCACTAACTGCCTGACGAACTACTTACTGACTGCACTAAGAAACTATCTTTCTAAAGAGGCAGAAGAGGCTAGGCCAACGAATGGCGGGAAATAAAAAGGCAAAAGAGGCAAAGAGGCAAAAGAGGCTAAAGAGGCAGAAGAGGCTAGGCCAACGAATGGCGGGAAATAAAGAGGCAAAAGAGGCAAAGAGGCCAACGAATGGCGGGAAACGAAGGGGCGGACTTTCCAGACAATGGGACACCCCAATTTTCGCCACACTATTAACCTTCTATCTCTCCAGTCCACTCCCATCTTCCTCAGAATTGTCATTGGCTTCCTCCGGTCTACCCTGTCAGCTGGACAGAGCATAAATCAAACGAAGAAGTCCTGAGGAAGGTGGAAGTGGAAAGATCCTTGATGAATACAATTAGAACAAGGCAGAAGAACTGGATAGGACATGTACTGAGAGGCAACTCCTTGCAAAGGGGCATAGTGGAGGGCAAAATAGAGGGGAAGAGGGGAAGAGGAAGACCGAGGGAAAGTTTCTTGGGCTGGATGATGGAGGATGGATATGGAAAACTCAAGGAAAAAGCACAACACCGTGAAGAGTGGCGTCGTTGGGCATCTGGACCTGCTGGGAGGCAGCAGACCTAAAGAAGAGAGTCGTCAATAAAGAGAAAGTCGTGGAACGAACTGCCTGATTCCTTGTCATCATCAGCGAAGCCATTTCAAAAGGTCTGTGAGTGCACTTAGTTGTTGATAATATAGACTGGCCTAGTTAGCTACACCGGTAAGCGGGAGCTGCATTCGTCTGTTGGTTGCAACGGACTGCGGTTCAAGCCCCGGGCTGGGAGTTGGCATTCAGAGATTTAGATATCTCGGGCTAGCACGTGTGGGACGCAGGGGCGCAAGCTCCTGCGGAGCGACCTTGGGCAAGTTGCTTACCCATCATTGTCTGTGAGGAAGGCAACGGGAAACCACCTCACTCATCTCATCCCCAGCGGCGTAAAGCCAATGAACCTGCCTTCGGGCAGAGCACCATCATCATCATCAATGTTGACTGCTCTATAAGTTTCAAACTTACAAAGAGACTTGTTGGGCTTTACGTTCTGTCTTGTCGGAGGTTCGCGAGTGATTGGCAATTGAATACTCGAATTAATGAATGAATGAGTTTGGATGATTGAATGCATAGTACTTGTTAGGTCAGAAAGTCGATACACTTGCATATAATAATAAAACGGTAACAGGACAAGTAGAAGCCTCGAGATTACGATAACGATTACGAATTAACACCCCGTACAATTATCCCCCGGACAATTACCCTCGACAATTACCCCTGGACAATTACCCCGTGCAATAACCCTGGACAACTACCCCCGTGCCGTTAGCCTCCCGGACAACTACCCCCGTGCCAATAACCCTCGGACAATTACCCCCGTGCCAATAACCCCCGGACAATTCACACCCCTCCCCATTACAATAACTCCAGCTAGCTGAGAGACAACTGAATGCAACAGAAAATGGTGATTAGTGTTAATGAGTTTGTTCAGCCTAAAGCTAAGTCTATAAGTTAGTGTTAAACGTTGGAGAGAACATTAAATATTAAATAAGGTAAAATCCAAAAATCTGTTCTAAGCTTACGTGTGAAACGTTCAAGAAAACATCTACGTGTTAAAGTTTCGAGAAAACTTCTACGACTCTACATGTTAAAGGTTAAAGAAAACATATTAAATAAAGTCAAATCTAAAATCGGTTCTAAGCTTACGTGTCAAGCGTTCAAGAAAACATCTAATTGTTTAATATTTAATATGTTTTCTTGAACGTCTAACACTAACTTGCAGACTTAATTTAGGCTAAATAGACTCATTAACACTAATCATTTTCTGTAACACTCAGTTGTCTCTCAGCTAGCTGGGGTTATTGTCATGGGGGTAATTGTATGGGGGTTATTGGCACGAGGGGTAGTTGTCCGGGTTCATTGGCACGGGGCAGTTGTCCGGAGTAATTGGCACGATGGTAATTGTCGGGGCGTAATTTTTTGAAGGTAATTGTCCTAGAACCAATAATGCATATAAAATGGCAGATAGTAATTTTCCTGCGTTATCGGCAGTGAGATCAGCCAAAATTACGACCGAACTCCTGGAAAGTATGCATGCTGTAAAAACTCACAGAGGTAGCCAGTAGCCACGAAACAGTCCGATCTGGCTTCCCAGCTCTCCGAGGTAGCCAGCATCCAATCGGACCTGTTCCAGAGCCACCACGATATAATCTAGAGGATGAAACAAATGGAGGAATTCGTTCATGACCGAGTAGGAGTAAAACCGAACCCTGACTTATGCGAAGAGGTCATGACCTCAACCGGCACCACCCTTCCACCCACAACATCGATCGTTCAGAACCACCGTCCCCATCCCTTGGTCCGACCCACTACGCCAGAGTTCGAATCCCGCATTAACGACCCTAGACGGCTGAGACAGGGAGTCAGTAAAGGATCCTTCCAGCCCCGCAGAAGCTGGAAGGATCCGGGAACGTCAGTGTTATCACTTCAACCCCAAAGAGGGTCCCACATACAGAGTTCCACTGGTCGCAGCAGGTGCCTCATTCCCATCTTCCCTGGTAGCGCGGGGAGGAGATGCACTCATTCTCCTAGAGGAAGAACGGTTAACGGCCCTACTCGCCAGAGGGAGCTCCGACTAAGCCACACAACACATGTGTCCATGGATTCCGCAGAAACTCTTCCAGAATTTTTCACTCTCACCTTTATGACAACTAAAAATGAGGAGAAAAACAATACCGAACACTTCTTTCTTGTGTATTATTTCAGTTAGCTGCTGTTTTGACTGTTGACAGATTTAATTTCACAGTCTCGTCTTGTCTTGTAAATGCACAGATTGGGAATAAAATTTTCTTTCGTGTTTCAACTTATTTTGCCGCCGAAAATGCACAATGCATATACATGTAGACCCTAGTTTACAATACAATACAAACAATAGAACTGCAAAAGGATAACGCCGTTCTTACAAGGCACAGAAATGCACACGGCGGCTTAGCTGCAATTATATTGAAGTCTTTAGTACAATGACCAGGTTTGCGCATTTTCATAGTTTTCGTCATATCGAGTTTTCATGATTTGCGCTCCTCAGAAGCCGTTTCATCGAGGAAATAATATAGGCCTAATGAGAAAATGTAAAAGTATAAGGTGCATCTAATCGCAATTGATCATAAACCAAATCACCGCAGTCTTGATGTTGCTAATAAGTGTTATTATGTTCATATGAGCAACAAACCGGTCTATTTCATGCTGGAATTTGTTTAGGCTACATGCAAAAGTTCTACTAGGTGTGAACAAATCTTGCAAATGCATCCATAGAATAACCCGGTTTCATGACTTATTTGACTTATGCACGCAATAATAGCTCACTCATGCGATAATTCTCATAGCAATGTACACCGTGTCTCAATAAAAAAAGGTGCAGAATTGTTTTTGCCAGAACTTCATAAAATTTCCACCAATCTTGATCACTTTTGGCAGGTAGATCTGAATCCGTTTTTAGGGCACAGTCGGACTTCCGAACATTGGAAAATCTTGGTTTTATTGATAGAAGAATTGAGTTCTTTCGAATGGCGTCGAATCTCAATCACACCAAGACAGTGACCAGCGTAAAATGCCAGTCCTGCTCTGGGATCTAAAGCTGCCCAGTGGTTGTGAGGGATTGCCTGAGTGTACAGTGGTCTACAAGATCCATTATAATTACCATAGGTTCGATCGCCGTCTTCGATGCACTATGGATTCTGAACATGGTGCAAACTGCGAGCGATGACATAATAGTCATCATCATCATCATCATCATCATCATCATCATCATCATCATCATCATCATCAAAATCCATGGGCCAGATGCCCGTAGGTGTCGGACGCCACTCTCTGTTTGAGTCTGTCTCGCGTCATGCTGCCCAGCTTCAACCAGTCCGGTCAGCAGGTCCATACCTTAACATCTTGGAGCAGCTCGACCACCTTGTCTGATTGAAGAGAGTATTGGGAGAGAGGAACGAAGGACAACCTGGGTCAATGCCCTTATGTGCCCCACGCTCTCCCCCCCGACTCTCTCCACTGGTCTGTCCTGACCGGCCTGTGTGTATGTCAGCTCCACATCATGACATCTTGAAGCATCTGGGTCGCTATGTCACTTGTGCCCTGGGTTTTGGGGATTTCTATGGTCTTGTTCTTTTACTGCCAGCGTATCTCCACCCATCTGGCAAACCTTCCTCATTTTATCCGGGCTTAGGACCGGTGTAGTGCGATATCCTATCCGGCAACAAAAACTATCCGAAACCCTCTGTCATTGGTTCACGTGACATATGACGTCAGAAAGCAACGGTCACGCCTCTGCCTCGTTTTCGTTGACAAATATGATCCGGGTTGTATGCTTGCGGAAAGCAGGATGCGGGTTGGTTAGACTTTTGAGTGTATTTTTAAGTAGTGTTAAATAACTCCAGAGTTAGGGGTTTAGGGACAGAAGTGTTTGAAATGCATTTTTAAAAATTTAAAATTGTATATTTGTTAGACACCCTATTTTGTTGTTATACAGCTTCTTAATAATGGATCTTGCACTAAATAAAAACCTAATGTATTGAAAGAAACTTATTATTGAAGAAATTCAGCAGTGTCCATGTTTTTTTAGACGTGATGAAGCTGAAGAAAAATAACTGAGGGTCAGACGTTGATTTTATATGGACTTGGATTCCTAATGAATCAGGATAGATGATCCGATCAAGCAACGCTCTGGGTCCTGGAGGCTAGGCGTAATAAGGAAATACCAAGGAACAACGGGATGGAGACTGTGCAAGAGGATCTGTGATGTCTCGAGATGACGTGGTGGAACGATGCTGTTGAGGTGGTTATAAGCAGAGTGGAATGTGTTGCCCGATACTTTAGTCTTGAGTGGAATGCCCAGGGTGAAGGAAAAGAACAGATAGTTCAAGAGATGGTATACCATAGTGTTGGACATGACTTGGTTTAAGAACTTGAAAACTTGAGATGGGCGTGGACTGTTGCAGTTGGAGAATTATAGAAAAGTAAGAGGGTGGTCTGGAGTATGGCATTGGTTTAAAGTTTGAATGGACAATGAAGACAGTGCGGGGTTTCAAGAAAGACTAGGGGCTTGAACTCTCATGACGTCTGACTATTCCAGGAAGGGAGAATAGATTAAGATTATGATCATGCAGTGTTTCATCAGTTGTAAGGTTATGACGACGCTACTGCAGTTAATTTTTAAATAGGATTTTGAGATCGTGGTAAAAAGGTGTTTAAGACGAATGAAATGATTTTGTTCGTAAGTGTTGTCATAATCCTAATCCAGACACAAGCATTCAGACGAATGTCAACAGTCGCACACAGGCAAACACTTTAAAATAAGATTCACGTAACATAGGACGCGCTTAATTTATAAACAATTTTTTTTATGGGCTGCGTCAATTAGTTCACTTTTTGAACGCGGATTTTCCATTCTAAAAATAGCATACGCTCCGCAGCGGTACTTAACACCGCTTCGTCCCTTAAAATCACCTTATCCCTAAATAGCCTATACTTGCGTATTCGTAATGTTACTATCCCAAAATCACACTTAAAGGCGTGAATTACAATAGTTTTTGCACACCGCGTTATCATGCTTAATATACCGAATATTACTGTTGTTAACAAAGTTGGTCAAGTCACCCAGATCGTATTTGTCAACGGATTAGTGTTTCAAGTGCCATGGTAACTGACTAATCCGGTGTTTCGGTAGGCCTAATGGTTCTGAAATTTTAATAGACTATTCTATCAGTGAAATCTCTTATGGTTGAAGTTGGATACTAATGCTTGAAATGAAACTTGCCTCTCAAGTATCGCCAGATTTCCCTCTTGAACCGTCTTCTGGTAATTCTTTGATAAAAACAAACGTCAACTGATATGAGAGACTTGATAACTTCTTCGTTTCTTTGCTTTGTTGGTGAATCCAATATCCAAAGCATGTAGGACTGTCGTAGAATAATGTCCAACAGCTCGAATGGAAGATCGTACAGCTGAAATGCAACACTTATTATTTATTTATCTATTCATCGCATTTACTGATTTGTTGGCGAATTTAATATCATATGACTTTTGTAGGATAATATCTAACAACTCGAATGGACGATGAATTAATGATGTGTTTAGGCTGAAGTGCAACAGGTCTCATTATCTATTTATCTATCGCACTTATTATAGCGCCTCTTCAAGCACTGTATACTCAGAAGCGCTCCCGACTGCTTGCCCAAGGTCCCTGCGAGGTGGCTTGAGGTTGATTCAAACCTGCAGCCTCCGGCTCCAGGGCACCGAACCCACCACTGCATCACCGCGCCTCCCAGAACGTGCAGACATAACGAGAGAAGAATATAATGTCTCGCTACTCCGTGCAATAACTGCCATAAAATAATAATGATAATTATTATTACACACCGAACCCAAAACTATCAACAAGAACTCTTCAACGTCCACCTAACCCGCTCTAACTCTACAGAGTGCGGCCAAAAAAAACCATTACCAAAGTCGTCATTTCTCAAAAACCGCTGAATACTTTCTTATAAAACTTCGCCAGTATAGGCTACTTGGCACATATCTATCTACAACTTGGCTAAATCTAATGAAATTCGATCCATGGACACCAAAATGGTGCAACCCTCAAGTGAAACAATGTTATTTTTCGTTAACAATAGGTAACAAAGTAACGACGCAAACAGAAAATGTAACCAAGCGCAAGGTGACTTATTGTTATTGACAACATTAGGCCAAACTGTTAAGTTTGTGCAATGAATGTTCGAAGTGAACACCGTTTGCTTTTACGCAAGCTTGCAGACGCTTTCGAAAGCCCAGAACAGTTTTCTGAATGGTCTCAATTGACAAATGTCATTCCAGATGATTTGTAGCGTATTTTTCAGTTCAGAAATGTTCTTTTGTTTGTGGTAGGCCTAAGTTTGCTGTAGCCTAAGTCTCAAGCATTGCACCCCGGACAGCATAGTCGAGTGGATTCATATCTGGGGAATTTGGCGGCCATGAATCCTTGTCGATGAAGTCTAGACAGTGACTTGTTAACCAATCTTGGGCCAGCTTGACGCCGTGAACGGGCGCTCCATCTTGCTGAAAGGTGAACTGATTTCCAAAGACAATGTGACAGTCATCAACAAGCTTTGGCAAAAGATTCTCCACATAGTACTTAGCATTTACTTTGTAGGCCTAAGTGTTCTTTACTCTCATAGCTGACTCCTGCGGAAACCATGATGTGAGGAGAGAACTTGGCTCTCTCGACCAACAGACGGCATGGATGGATATCGGCTTTTTTCTTCTTCGCCGAGACGCCGCTGTTTTGATTATTAATGGGAGGATTGATGTAAAAGATCTTTTCATCGGTGAAGAACACAGTCCGCAAAGTAGAAATGACGTAATTATGGCACACCGCAGGCTACTTTATGTAAAAAATATGATTTCATATTTCGTGAATGCCTTGTTCAGTTGAAAAAATGCACTTCTTTCTTCTGCCTGATGTCATGAACACAAATATACAGATACTGACATAAGATTTTCCGATAATATGCGAAAATATGCTACGAATAAGAATGAAATTATTCTAAACAAAATATTTTGCGTTTTTTGAGAAATCACAATTTTCGTAGGCTAATGGTTTTTTCGGCCGTACTCTGAATGTTACGTAAGAAACGCGAAAATGGTTGAAAGCGCAGCCACAGGTAGTTGTAATTTTGTCGAAGATTAGTCAAAGTCGACAATTTTGGATGGAACGTTGTTTGAATTTGACGTCTTTAGTGTGGAGCGTCATGTGACCACAAGGTCAACTAGAAGATAAAAAAAAAACTAGCAGAAACAAGAAGGGATTATATATCTAGTTATTCTAGTAGTAGGCCTAAGCTAAATAGAAGATGACAGAAAGGAACTAGCGATGCTTCATAGTCATCCGATTGTTAAGAAATTATTTATATCTTCATAGTCATCCAACTGTCAAGAAATTATGTTTGGAATTTAATGCTGCCCTGCTTTTGTCTGCACCAGTAAAGAGGCTCTCTGCAGGCATGAGTGTAGGATAAAGCCTAAATGACAATGGCTACAGATAACTTGTGTTAATAGCTTCTTAGGCTATAAAAAGTTAAATTGAAATTTTCTGACACAATAATACACACAGAAAGAATGGAAAGGCATGAGATGCTTCCGTGAGTTTTTTCTTATGATCACTCAAATAATCCCATACATTTTATAGAGTCCCCTTCAAGATCGCTAATTGAAGTCACTCTCAACCCAGGCCTGGTCAAAAATAAATGTCTTGAGAAGACGATGGAAAGAGCCAGCAGAGTTCTGAGAGATCGAGCAGAGAACAACAGGGAGACGGTTACATGACATTTGAACGGACGACAAAAGAACGTGCGACACTAGAACGGCGACAGTAGAACGGGCGACAGATGACCACCGAGACTATTGAACGGCTGGACAGTTGATCGGGCGACAGATGACCGGAAGACAATTGATCGGTAGAGTTTGTTAATTTTTATGAGCAATCGAGCATTTACTGTCTTGGACATGTAGGCCTACCAAATTCAATGTCTGGTTGTGTGACAAATTGGCAACTGAATTTAAATATATTAAACTTTCTCCCTTGCCATAGCTGGCGAGTGGCGACTATAATTAATAATAATAATGTCAACCTCCAATTGACCTTCAAAGTTTTCTTCCTTTTTTTCTTGTGTTCAGTAGCGCAGCCTACGCCTAACCTAGTCACTGTACTTCGATATCTAAAGCTAGTGTATAAGTTTCTAAAGTTCTTAACTTGTTCAATTACAACAAAGCTCTGTTTCTTGTATTTTCTTCTTTCTTCATAACAACGCAAATAACACAACAATGGATCAACGACGACAAACGCTTGAATTCTACGACAGCAACGCAACTATTATTATCTAACTCCACTGTTCTCTAAAACGTCTTCTACCCTCTACTACCAACTCCTTCTTCTACAACTTCTCTCACTGTCTGGGCGTACACTCTTCCCCTTGCCGCTCTGTCCTTCCATCTGCCTCTCTCCGTCTATCTGTCTGTCTGTCTGTCTGCCTCGCTCTCTCTCTCGCGCTCTCCGGCGACGGTCGGCCGAGCCGCGCCAACTTTCCCGCCAGTCTGTCACCTGCAGGCCTAACTGTCTAGACGCTGACCTTGAGCTGGTCTATTCGTACGCCTAAACATCGACTGACCACATAGACTATACAACATTAGCTCACATTACCTCCCTCCTTTCTTTTAAAGAGAGCTAATTATCTATAAAAATTAGCGAACGTACCTTAACTAAACAATGCAAATAGTCCATAACATAATACATCATAAAATATCTTACACTACAATCTAGACAGACAATCAGCTACTACATTCAATTTACCTTTCTTATAGTTCAACAGAATGTCAAAATTTTGCAATGATAAAGACCATCTGACTAATTTAGCAGATTTCGACATTGATTCAGTCAAATAAACTAAAGGATTATGGTCTGTAAACACATTGATTTTAGAACCAATAAGAATTTCTTTCAACTTGTTTAAAGCCCATATGATTGCATAGGCTTCCTTCTCAATCGTCGCCCACCTCCTCTGAGTATCTGTCAGCTTCTGACTGATAAATGAAACAGGACGTTCAATCCCTTCCTCGTCCACCTGGGACAGTACAGCTCCCACAGCAAAATCACTGCTATCACAGTACAAATTAAATGGTTTCCCAACCTCAAACATATATAGAATCACATTTGATAAGACAATCTGTTTAAGGGAATCAAAAGATTTCTGATGTGCATCAGTCCAAACAATGTTATCAGGTACTTTCTTGCTGGTCAAGTCTGTCAATGGTTTAGCAATTTCAGCAAAATTACAAATAAACTGTCTGTAAAACCCAAAAAATCCTAAGACTTGCTTCACTTCCTTCCTGGTTTCAGGTTTCTTCAAATTAATTAAACTGTCAATCCTGTCTGGATTCATCATCTTCTTCCCTGATCCTATGAGGTGACCGATGAACTTCACCTCACTCTTACCAAACACACATTTCTTCAAGTTCAATGTTACATTATGCAGTCTTATTTGTTTTAAAAATAATTCCAAATGTCTTAAATGAATGTCCCAATCATTCGAATGCACTGCAATGTCATCAACATAAGGTTCAGTAAAATCATGAATCGGTTGCAAAATCATATTTATCGCTTTTACAAAAGTCCGTCCAGAGTTAATCATTCCAAATGGAACACGCGTAAATTCATACAGTCCATTATGTGTAACAAACGCAGTCTTCCATTGGTCACTCTTTTTCACAGGACAAGTCCAATATGCACTGCGACAGTCCATAACAGAAATGAACTTGGATTTTCCAACTTTGCTCAAGACATCGTTGACGATTGGCATAGGATATCGGCAATTTTCAGTAAAAGAGTTAATGTACCTGTAGTCACAAGCCAATCTCAAGGATCCATTCTTCTTTTTGACAATGACAAGTGGACTTGCCATTCTGCTTGACGATGGTTGAATGATATTTTCTTTCAGCATCTCTTGTATTTGTTTTTCCACTTCTGCTCGGTATATTAATGGTATTCGATATGCCACGAATTCTTTTTCTCGAAAGTCTGGTCTCAGCACCACTTCGTGTTCTACTAATGTACATAGTCCAGGTTGGTCTGAAAATCTGTCTGCATATCGATTCAGTACATCAAGTAATTGTTTCTGCTGTTCGCTGGTCAGATGTCCAATTTGTTCGTAATCCAATTGAAGTGACTTCTGTTTTGTCTCTGAATAATCTTCCTTCAGCGGTATTTCTACCACTGATCCAAATTCGTCATCCTCTTCCACGATCAGACCACAAGACAATGTTCTCGTAATGAACTTCCTCATCTTGTTAGCATGAATAATCCGTCGACCGTTTTCGTTCATGTCCACCAGATACGAATATTTGGATCTTCTTTGCAGGACCGTGCATGGACCATGCCATCGGGAGATCAATTTATTGGTTGACGTTGGATACAGCACGATGACGTTCTCTCCTGGCTCGAATTCTTTATCTTTTGCTCTTTTGTTGTATTGACTGGCGTACTGTTTTTGCTTTTCTTCAGCACAGCTCTCGGCGAATGTCAAGGCCTTTTCCATGTCTGCTCTTAAATTCTTCAGGTACTTTGCCGGTTGTACTCCAATGTTCGGTGGTAGATTTATTTCTTTGGTCCAGCTTTCTTTAAGGATGGTGAGTGGCCCTCTCGGCAACTTTCCATAGACCAGCAAATACGGTGCCACTCCTGTAGTTGCATTAGGCACTTCTCTCAATGCCCAGACTGTAAATGGAATAATTTTATGCCACTGTCTCGGATTTTCCACAACGACATGATGAATCATTTTCTTGAACGTTTGATTCCATCTCTCCACCAATCCTGCCGCTTCTGGATGTCCTGGCGAATCGAATCGAGGACAACACCCCATCAGTTTCAGAAATTCTCTTGTTAGACTGGCTGTAAAATTCGTCCCTCTATCGCTCGTGATTACTGACGGAACTCCCACATCCATGAACAGCTTCATCAAAGCTTCGCATACAGCCTTAGCGGTCAATGACTTCATCAAGAATATTGTCGGCCATCTTGTACATGAGTCCACGATGCACAAACAATACTTATGCCCTGCTGCTGAAGTCGGTTCGATTGGTCCTACGACGTCCATGGTCATTCTTCTGAACGGTACATCCTCTCTTGGTATTGGTGTAATCGGCACTCGATCCATCACCAAACTTCGTGCTTTCAACTGACACTTCTCACAGGACTTGCAGAACTTCACCACATCTCTACGCATTCTTGGCCACACAAAGGACAACTTGATACGTTCCCTTGTCTTCTCTTCTCCCAAGTGTCCGCCAAATACTGACTCATGTGCCAATTCCATCACCTGAATTCTTCTTTCCTTCGGCAACACCAACTGATACACCAACTGGTCCAACATTTGATGCTTCTTATACATCAACCCATTCACCACACTAAACTCTGATCCTTTGTCTTCAGCTATCTTCCACCACGACCTCAGTGACTCGTCATTTCTCTGCTGCTCTTCAAATTTCTTTGCGTCTGCCAATTGTCTTTCATCACTCGTATTCTCGGCAAACAAATCCCTCATACTCGTGTCTATTTCACCATCACTCTCAGAATCATCATCATTATCACGTTCACATGCAACCATCTCTTCTTCAATTTCATTGTTTCCGGATGTTATTCCTTCTTCTTCTTCTTGAACGCTTTGTTCATCATCGCTTTCTGTGTCCTCATCTAGCAAACTTTCATTTGACTTTTCCTCTTCTCCTTCTTCCACTTCTCTTCTCTTACTCTGTGCTCTTGTAGTCACATTCGCTTGCAATTCTCCTTGTAATACACTCACTGGTGGAACCTCTTTCAGTTCTGCGATTATCTCTGGATGCAGCAAGAACTTTTCTTTGTTATCTTTGCACAAGACTGCCGGAATGCTGGCACACACCAAGGTTAAATATGGCGCGATATTTACTCCCTTGTCTTTCAAATCTCCTCCTTCGTTATGACAACTCATCCGCACTTCGATTTTCACCAACTTAGCTGGAATGGGTTCTCCAGCCACACATTGCAAATGTACTCTGCCAATTTCTTCCACTGTCGCTCCTTTCAACAATTCCTCATTGATTACTGGAATCTCAGTACCAGAGTCAATCAGCGCTCTGACTTGCACGGGATGACAACTGTCATCATTTCCACGTATCTCTACATTGACATGCTGTAGTAAAGACTTCTTCGTACGTTGACACTCATCTTTGTTTTCTGTTTCTCGACCAGTATCTTTAATTGGAGCAGAATTTACTATTTCTCTCTGTATAGCAAATTGAGGCGTGCACTTCATCACTGACTTCACTTCCGTTTCGCGGTTGTCTTGTTCTTCAGACTGATTCGGTGCATTCATTACTTGTATCTGATTTACTCTGAGATTTTCTGCACTTCGAGTAAATCTATTCCTCAGATTCGTCATTCTGGGTGGTACTTTGCAATCCTTTATCAGATGTCGGTCTGACTGACAATTATGGCAACGTTTCTTAACAATCCCTCTCTGTTCAGTGCTCTCCCGCCTATAATTGTACGCTGTATTGTTTTCTCTTTGGCGTCCCATCACTGGAATTCGACTGTACATTTGTCTGTCACCCGTTGCTTCTCTTCTATCTTGACCAAACTGTCTTCCAGGAGCACCATCATTCCTTGCTTCGTTATTTCTGGCTTGGTTTCCTGTTTCTTTGTTATTACTATTCCACCTGGGTTGCTTCGAACTATTTCCCCATGCTTCATATTTCGGTTTGTCTTGAAACATTAGACCAATTCGATTGTTCACGTGTACGTCTGCGAGTTCTGCAACATTACTAGCTTCAAAGCATTCAGTACCCTCTTTTGCTAGTACGAACTGTAGTGGACCCGCTGGTAAACATTCTTTCAATTTATCCGCCACTAACAGATCAAATAACTTCTCGTAGCTTTTGCCCACTCGCCTACTTCTGACATAATAGTTCAACAGATTCTTCAATCTTGCTGTAAACATCGTGTATGTTTCTTCTGCCGTTTTCCTCGCATCTCCAAATCGTGATCGATATTCTCTCGCTGTCAATTTGAATTCTTTCAGTAAATGTTCTTTCACTATGTCGTAATCGTCTAGATCAGCGAAAGACAATCGGTTCAACACCGTTCTTGCTCTTGGCGTCATTAGTGGCAACAGCAATTTGACCCAAAACTGCTTTTCCACCGTAAAACTGTTGAATGCATTCTCAACTGTCTCAAAATATAATGGCACCTCCATCATATCATATGGCATCTTAGGTAATACGTGTTTCATTGCATCACCTATCCTTTTAATCTTGGACACCATTGTCTCACTTTCTCTGATCCTGTTTCGTTCTGACTCTTCACGGCTTCTTCTTTCGTCTTCATTTCGTTCCCTCAGTCTATTTTGATCTTCTACCCTACGCAGTTCTTCTTGTTCTATCTTCTGCTGCAACAATTCTAACTGTTTTCTGCGTTCCTCCTTTTCTATAGCCATTTCTCGGAGCTGAGCTTCCTTAAGAGCGAGTTTCTTTTGTTCTAATTCTAATTGTTCTTCCCTTTCTCTTTCCGCTTTTTCCAAATTTTCTTTCTCCATTTTTAATTCTTCCTGTCGAATCTCTTCGGCTCTTTGTAATTCTGCCAAACGCATGGCTTCTTTGTCTTCCTCACGAATCTTTTGCTCTTCCATCTGTTGTTTTCGTATTTCTTCATCACTTTTCCTTGCTCTCTCGTATTCTATCATCAATTCCATTCTTCTTCGTTCAGCTTCGTCACGATCTCTTTTCAGTTGTTCTAGCTGAAGCTGGAACTGCTGCTTCTGCATCTCAATCTCTTGTTGTCTCATCCTTTCTGCTTGTTCTGCTCTTGCTTTTTCCTCTAGTCGAAGCTTTTCTGTTCGTTCAATCTGCTCTTGTATCCGTTCTTTCTCCTCCTGTCTCCGTTTCTCCTCTTTCTCTTTATCTTCTTGTCTACGTTTCTCCTCTTTCTCTTTATCTTCTTGTCTACGTTTCTCCTCTTTCTCTTCTCGTCTGCGTTGCTCCTCTTTCTCTTCTTGTTTTTGTTCTTTCTCCTCTCGTCTCCGTTGCTCCTCTTTCTCTTTCTCTTCTTGTCTGCGTTGCTCCTCTTTTTCTTTCTCTTCTTGTTTTCGTTCTTTCTCTTCCTGTCTCCGTTGCTCCTCCCTCATCATCATAAATTGCATCAACGCCTCCATAGACATCGGTGGCTGAGGTTTTTCAACTGGCTTCTCCTCAACGCCACCCACAGCACCTTTCTCTTCAGCTTCCTTTTTAAGCCAAACCTCTGCTAATGCTCCCATCAAATTTTCTCTAGACATCTCTTCGACTTCTTCTACGTCTAGACCCTCTTCAATTAATAACTTTATTAATCGATCAGAAGACATCTTCTTTATACTGGCTTGCTTTTGTTCTGTAAGTTTCTCCATCTTACTTCTTTACTTCAGTGATTACCGTGAAGAAATCGAGGGAGTGGCTATGAATATCTGTGATTGGCTGACTTTAATTCTTATGGCTCCTTGGGTAAACAAGCAAGTTTTGTATACCTCTCTCTGTTGCGTTGTCGTAATGTCGTTCGTATGTCCGTTGTATCTTCTCACCAGTTGTTCGGATGCTCAGTTTCCTTCTCCCGTGTGGTCGGCTCCTCAAATTGATTCGATATTCACCGTCCGTAACTTGGCGTCGAAAACGCTTCGTAAGCAAAATCCACTGAAAATATTCCTCCCACTGAAAATATTCCTCCGATTGAAAATATTCCTCCAATTGAAAATATTCCTCCAACTGAAAATATTCCTCCGATTGAAAATATTCCTCCAAATGAAAATATTCCTCCAATTGAAAATATTCCTCCAATTGAAAATATTCCTCCAAATGAGTTCGCTATCCCAACGTCCTTTGCTTGAATTCAGTATCCCACCGCTGCCGCCAAAATGTCAACCTCCAATTGACCTTCAAAGTTTTCTTCCTTTTTTTCTTGTGTTCAGTAGCGCAGCCTACGCCTAACCTAGTCACTGTACTTCGATATCTAAAGCTAGTGTATAAGTTTCTAAAGTTCTTAACTTGTTCAATTACAACAAAGCTCTGTTTCTTGTATTTTCTTCTTTCTTCATAACAACGCAAATAACACAACAATGGATCAACGACGACAAACGCTTGAATTCTACGACAGCAACGCAACTATTATTATCTAACTCCACTGTTCTCTAAAACGTCTTCTACCCTCTACTACCAACTCCTTCTTCTACAACTTCTCTCACTGTCTGGGCGTACACTCTTCCCCTTGCCGCTCTGTCCTTCCATCTGCCTCTCTCCGTCTATCTGTCTGTCTGTCTGTCTGCCTCGCTCTCTCTCTCGCGCTCTCCGGCGACGGTCGGCCGAGCCGCGCCAACTTTCCCGCCAGTCTGTCACCTGCAGGCCTAACTGTCTAGACGCTGACCTTGAGCTGGTCTATTCGTACGCCTAAACATCGACTGACCACATAGACTATACAACATTAGCTCACAAATAATAATAATAATAATAATGACGACAATTTCTACGGCGCCGTGACGCGGCCATGCTGCTACAAGGGCGCCTTGACAACGACAAACACACATTCAGAGACAAGCGATTGACGAACTATAATAGAGGCAGCCACATGCGGCGCCAAGAGAACGACACCTGTCTCGCCACCACCACCACCACCACCCCACAACCACCACACACACATACACCCATAACGCGCGTGCTTCTCCATAGGCAGATATAACACAGCGCCTCTCCATAGGCAGATATAATCCACACAGAGCCTCTCCATAGGTAGATATAACCCAGTACCTCTCCATAGGCATAATTATTCCTTCATTTCCCCTGTGGCTTTCCCTGCTATCGAAAAAGTTTCCAGAATGCGTGTGCTCCATTTTGTCTTTCGCTGCGGTTACAAGTCGGGCCTTTCATCTGAATCATTTTGTACATTCGACATCGCCATGATATTCTGCCTCTCTTGCATTGTTTTCCTTTCAAATAATCATAATTTCGAGGTATGAGCGTCGTTTTACCTTTTAGGGCTACATCCATGCATTAATGCCATGTCACACATGTAAAAACAAAACTATGTTTCACACCTAAAAGTAGCAGTAAAACTTTGCATAATTTTCTCTAATATTCAGTGCCACCAAATGTCGCGCCCAACATTCAGTCAAAACTCAAAGTATAGGCTTACGTGCATAGTGTAGGCCTAGGCCTACAGCGCCGCATCTTGTGAGTTGTTCATAAGTCGGCCCGTTAATATGACGCTCCGGTTAAGTGTCGCCTGTTCTATTGTCGGCCCGTTCTAATATCGCCCGTTAAAGTGTCGCCGTTCAAGTGTCGTCCGTTCAAATGACCACCGTTCAAATGTCCGTACACCCAGGGAGACCATTCCAGACAGAATACTCGGTGCTGCATAGTCGCACTAAGTGAGAAAGGAACAAGGAAATTGCCACAGTGGCTAAGCGCAGCGAACGGCGGCGACGTAAGCCCTAAGTAACTTGTAAGTGAAACAACTGAAATAACATCTTAATTTTTATTTATTTTTTTTTATTTCAGGCATCTATAGTAAATGTAATTGGTAATTCAGTTCCTTTCTCCAATGGTTCTACACTGTGTCCGGATGAAAAGTAGTACACAACTAAAAGTGTAATAACTCGGTCAAAACTCTTAGGATTTGTCTGAAAATTCAAACTGAGCAACAGTGACCATATTTACGAGATCCTGAAGCCGATTAGAAATATTCGTGAGTTTGTCAAATTTATGAGAGTTTAAAGTGCAGCACCAAAAAATTGAACTTTCCAACATGGAAAACCTGAAAGGAAGTAAAATTCAACTATATCTGGTGTTCAAAATGTCCTGCTTGTTCACGGACACACGAGCGTAGACGTAGCAGTTGTCCAGGGATACACTCGGCTTCATACCACCCAGCTGTGGCCGCCCAGCAATCCAGGCCTCGATCCGGAGTACCAGATGCATTTACTGGAGGAGCGCGTTTTTCGTTCACGCGTATTCATGGCATCGATAACCGTAGGGCGTAGGGCGCGTCTGATTGAAGAGTGGCAGCTGTTTGACCACGTGATCATCGACCGAGCCATCAAACAGTGGCGTCCACGTCTGCGGTCGTGTGTCCGTCAACGAGGAGGACATTTTCAACACCAGTTGTAGCCGAACTTCACTCTCTTATGTGAGGGCCCATGTTGGAAACTTTAATTTTTCAGTGCTCCATCGCAAACGCTCATAAATTTGGTAAACTCGCGAATATTTGCAAACGACTTTGGAATCTCGCGTACATATGGTCACTGTTGCTGTATCAAAAATTTCAGACAAATCCTAAAAGGTTTGACCGGGTTATGACACTTTTAGTTGTGTACTACTTTTCATCCGGACACAGTGTATATAATAGGTCGTTTGTAATTCAATTGCATTTTCTCTCGTAATTATTGGTAATTTGTAATTCAAGTACATGTTACTGTGCAATTCGCCCTGCCCTGAAAACAAGACATTTTTATTGCTGAGGAGGTGAGACATTGGAGGGTAACAGAAGGCAGCAGGGGCTTCTATCCCCCCTAAGCAACCGGGCGCAATCCATCTTCTTTCCCCCCTTTTCTGAACCGGTGTAAAGGTTTCAAATTACCCCCTCCTAAACATTACCCCAGGTAACTTGAAACCGGTTTCAGATTACCCCCTGGGGGTAATCTCAAACCGGTTTCACGTTACCCCTACGGCTTCAGGTTACACCCCCCCGTTGAAAACAGTTATTTAATTGAAATAGAAGCTGGATTGAGGAAACAACGTTTGCAAACAACGATCCAGCTTCCATTTCACCTAAAGAGAACCTTCATCCAGCTTCCATTTAACCTATAGAGAACCTTCAATCAGCTTCCATTTCTCTAGCGTTGTTTTCGTCAATCCAGCTTCCACTTCACCTAAAGAGAACCTTCATCCAGCTTCCATTTCACCTTTAGAGAGAAATAGAAGCTGGATTGGCGAAAACAAAGTCTGAAAACAACGATCCAACTTCCATTTCTCTAGTGTTGTTTTCGTCAATCCAGCTTCCATTTCATCTATAGAGAACCTTCATCCAGCTTCCATTTAGCCTACAAATACCATCACTTTCTGGCAATGGCCAAGAAGAGGTTTTACTCCTCACTAGTTCAATCCCGATCTTGTAACCCTCGTCTTCTCTGGAAAACGGTAAACCAACTCCTACATCGGAACTCCTCTAGCCCACTTCCAAACTCTCTACCATCTTCTTCAATCGCTGACTCATTTTGTTCGTTCTTCTCAGGCAAAGTAACTACTATCCGTCTCTCTCTGCAATCACTCTTCTCAAAATCTACCATCGATTCACCTGCAGATACACCCTCCTCCACTCACGACCTTCCGTCTTCCCCACCTCTATCATCACTATCTGCTTTTAGCCCAACATCAGAGTCTGAAGTGTCCAATTTATTACAATCTCTCCCAAACAAGCAGTGCGAACTCGACCCTATACCTACCTCCCTACTGAAAGAGTGCGCATCTATCATTGTCCCCATTATCACAAAAATAATCAACCTCTCCTTATCCAATGGCAACTTTCCCCTCCTCTTCAAACATTCTTTGGTAACTCCACTTCTAAAAAAAACCATCACTTGATAAGGAAATCCTTTCAAATTATCGTCCTGTTTCTAACCTTTCTTTCATCTCTAAACTAACAGAACGTGTCGTACTCTCTCGGATCAATGACTACTTGACTTCCAATTCACTCCTCAACCCAAACCAGTCCGGCTTTACTAAAAAGCACTCAACCGAAACACTTCTCACTTCCCTCTACAATAAACTTGTCTCTGCCATTTCTCATCAACAAGTCTCCTGCCTTTGCCTCCTTGATGTTTCTGCAGCCTTTGACACCATCGACCACAACATACTACTCCAAAGACTGTCTTCCTGGTTCGGCTTTACCGACACTGCTCTTATTTGGATTCAGTCTTATCTCTCATCACGCACTTTCTCAGTCAAAACACTTGAAACCTCATCTCAATCATGCCCTCTTACCTGTGGTGTTCCGCAAGGTTCTGTCCTCGGGCCCCTCTTGTTCATCCTCTACACCACTCCACTCAGTTCACTCATAAAAGCATCCACAGTCGACCATCATCTATATGCTGACGACACCCAACTATTCATCTCTTTCTCTCCAAGCAGCTTCTCTGACTCCATAGATAATCTTCTCTCTGTGGTCACCCAAATCACCTCTTGGATGACCTCAAATCTCCTCTGCCTTAACCCCTCCAAGACAGAATTCATACTAATTGGCCTCAGAGAACAACTCAAGAAAATTCCTGATCCCTCTATTTCCTTCAACAATGACTCTTCTTCCAACCACACTTTCTCCGCAAATTCTCCTGTCCGAAACCTCAGTGTAATCTTTGACCAGCATCTTAGCTTCTCCGACCACATAACCCAACTTTCCCGCACTTGTTTCATGCACATACGAGATCTCCGCAGAATCCGACCTATGCTCGACTTTAAAACTGCATCTACAATAGCCACATCCATAGTTCATGCGAAACTTGATTACTGCAACTCTCTCTTCCTAAACATTGATATAACCCAAATTAATCGCCTCCAAGCTATCCAGAATGCCCTTGCTCGTGCAGTAACGAAAACCCCCAAACGTCACCACATCACTCCTGTCCTGAAATCACTTCACTGGCTCAAAATACCTGAACGCATCGAATACAAAGTCCTCTCACTCACATACAATACACTTCAATCATCCCAGCCGTTCTACCTTCGTCAGTTGTTCACCATCCAGCCACCTCGTTCAACACGCTCCTCATCCTCCATTACACTGCTTCGCCCTCCCATCACTTCATCACTGAAATTCGCAAATCGCTCCATAGCCATTGCCGTTCCACCTCTCTGGAACAAACTTCCGCCAGCACTTCGGCAAACTTCCGACCCATCATACGAACTCACCAAAACTCCACCTCTCGCTATCTCCCCACAGGTCTTTCACTCAAAACTGAAAACATTGCTCTTTCAAAAATCCTATCCTGATTCTTCCTCTTCTCCTCACATCCCCCGCCACTTCAACTCTAAACATCACCCACCTTAGTCGTCCATCTATCTGCCTGCCTGACTCTCCGGACTTGACCCGCTGCCTATCGATTTTGTTTTGATTGATCGCCTGTGAATAAGCTGGTTCCCGCGACTTGGCTTTTGTGGGCGCTGTAGAAGTTTCGAGATTACGATTACGATTACGATTAGAGAACCTTCATTCGGCTTCCATTTCTCTAGCGTTGTTTTCGTCAATCCAGCTTCCATTTCACCTAAAGAGAACCTTCATCCAGCTTCCATTTCACCTATAGTGAACTTTCATCCAGCTTCCATTTCTTTAGCGTTGTTTTCGTCAATCCAGCTTCCATTATTTTCACCTATACTATAGAGAACCTGGATTCTCTATAGGTTCTATATAGGTGAAATGGGAGCTGGATGAAGGACCTTTGAAGGTTCTCAATAGGTGAAATGGAAGCTGGATACTGTTTTCAGTGAGGGGTAACTTGAACCCGTAGGGGGTAGCATCAAACCGGTTTCATATTACCCCCGGGGGTAACTTGAAACCGGTTTCATCCTACCTCCCGGTAATCTGAAACCGGTTTAAAGTTACCGGGCGGTGATGTTTAGGAAGGGGTAATTCGAAACCTTTACACCGGCCTTCCTCTGTGCATGCAATATAATGTAATCTAGCGCATGCCCTCCTCTTGTGTGGGAATGAAAGTTTGTTTGGAGGGGGGAAAACGAGCATCTAGCAGACGATCGCCGCCGAAGCATGTGTAGCGCCGTGAAGGTACCTGGTATAGGGAGGGAATGTGCCGTGCCCTTCTCCATAAGAAATGTTTGCGATTTCCGCATTGCAATTTCAGCATTTTAAGTTGTCCTCTTAGCAAAATTACTATTTAAGTGGATCTCGAGGAATTGCTGCCAAAATTGGGCAGCCATATGATTTTGCGCCTCTGATCAGTGTGCGCTCGAGAGGCGTTACATCAATTTTTAGAGCACATAGCAATACAATAAAATACAATGTAGGTCCTACATTGTAAGCCCACGCAATATAAATGTTGCTTTACTAAGTGTTCATGGACCAAATTTGACTGTCTGAAATTTGAAATATAACAGTGAAGAGAAGCCATTCAGCTGTGCAAAATAGTATTTGTATTAATAGGCCTATTTTTTCAATTTTGATATGATTGTATTATTCATTAAAATAGTAAAAAACATAACTATAATCATGTAATCGGAAATTTTTATTATGGTATATGATAGCTGTTATAGCAGTTCATGTAATTCAAAAATGCAGATAGTAGCCTAACTAAAAACTCAAAGTGTATACATTTTGCTAAAAACTATTAGGCCTACCATTTTGTCCAAATTTATATGGAAGGGAAGTAATTTCTGGGGAATCTTCTCCTAGTGATGCCTAGATTGAACGCTGCCCTCCATGTCCGACCTCCCCCCTAACCGACGTGAATTTTGGCAGTCTTTTGATCCCCTTTTATTTTTCACTGGGCGCAAGCTGCGCCCGCCATGTATAGGGATAGAAGCCCCTAGAAGGCAGTATATATAAATTAATTGCACGACAGCATTCTGGGAAGTCGAGAGAGTATCAGGAGATATAGGTTAGACCTATATCTGTAAATAGCATGGATTTGCCGTTAAACTTGTTACTTAAAGATTTGGACAAAAGCAAAATAATACCCACTCTTACCATTGTACTACATGGAGCTTTGTTCTGTATATCTTTCGTATTCTTGAAAATTCCTTTAAATAGAAATGCAGAAGAAATATTAAATTGTAATAGATATAACTGAAATAACAGTCAGTCTTGTGAACTCTTTCTCTTCATAGAAACCCGTTTATCCAAAGCAATAAGCAACAATCTAATCTACATTCAGGAGAGGTTGAATTTGGATGGGAGATTGGAGAGATAGGAGGATGAGCGACCAGGCGGAGGCATGTTGGGAGTCCGTTCCCAAGAGCTGGTGCAGCATAGGCTAGGGAGCGGTTGCATAATTTCAGAGAGGATGATACTGGAGGCCGAGAGAGAGAGAAAGATACGATGATGAGCGAGTAGACCTGGGCGGTTGGATCTATGTATTATTGATTAATAATTGCACATGCTAAGTTAGGTCGAGGCCTTAGTTAATGATTCAATTGAGTATTATTATTGTACATTGTTCTGTTTAAATAATCGACCAGTGCTATGACTTAGGGGCAAAATATTAAGTCAGAGGAAAGCTCATTGCGGAATAGGGCGTTATCTGACGAGATACAAGCAATGGAAAAAGGATCGTCTACGGCGCATGCGTACTGGAGGTTGGATCGACAGAGACGACGAGGAATGGCCGTCTAATAGGACGGTCGCAGGTTTGCGATAATTGTTGCTGGACGTCGTTGGGCGGTTTCCGTGACATTCGGAAGATCGGATGATAAAGCAACGTTTGTTTCGTGTCCTAAAGGGCGGAAAGTTTCGAGAGTTCGTAAAGCGTAACAGGACAGTTGAAACAGCGCATTTATTAACCAGTAATTGGCGTCGATATCTAGTCCATTGGATATCGGATAACTTGAGTGGTACTTCTTGTGAAATCGTGAAGTGACCATTAATCTACGAACGTTACCGGTACGTCGAACTGTAATCGAACGGTAGCATCGAACGGTAAATTCGATAAGGAACAAGTATTGTTCAATTCGTAGACAGTTGCAGCGAAGATTTACGACATTTGGGAAGAAAAGCACGGTGACGAATATCTAGGCTACAAACCGAAAGGAATCACCTACAGCCCTGGAGAGCAGCGACTGGAGAGAAGGCGATGAATAGCCTACTGGTCGTTGGTGATCGACAACCAGAGCTAAAAACTTCTTAGCCGGAGGGCAGACATATTAAGAGTAATATCCTTCAAAATTTATCTTAATCAGTAGGCTACTGGTCTAGGTATTAAAGGGGTCTGCATTTAATCTGACATTTCCACAACCCGTTAGAAGACGGATTCATTGAGGCCTACTGTAGCCTACATGCTGATAAAATTATTAATATTCATTATTCTAATATTATTTTTATATTAAACCAATGACTTGTTGATATGATGACATATAGGGCAATCACATACATTACAACGAATAGAAAGTTAATATGCAAATAGGCCTAAGTAACATGATTTGAGCTTTGAAATCTGGGAAACGTCTCCACTAAAGTATTGAGCCGTAGTGTGGAGTCCGATCCCTTTACATTAGCCTACATTTACGTCCACTAGCCTATAACTCGAAAAACTTAATTATGCGCTCTACACAACAATTGACTTACCTGGTTTAATATCATACGGCCGTATTTAGCAAAGTATGGTGTACCGGTATTTAATTAAGTCCATGATGCACTTCAAAACCGTACGTGTCCGACATAATTATAGCTCGGAGTGACACAAAAATGCAATAGCATAGATCGAGGTACGTTAATGCGACGTCGGCATTGAAACTGATACAATCTTTTAGTGTAAATAACAGTTCTTGACAAACAAATCAGACCTTAACAAGGAACAAGGAACGTGTAAAGTCGTTAAATGACTCGCGTTCGATCATTCGTTTGATGTTCGAGGTGCGTGCTATAATCCATGATGAATAGTCTCTAGATCAATTGCACTTTGATCAGTAGTCCGCATGCCGCGTCTGTAGGCCTTCGTGGGCCCGCCACTGATAGGCTAACCAACTATAGTTCTATGCGCATTGTTTGATTTACAATAGAGTGTATGCCGCTGTCTACGCTACCTTGAATGATATAGATTATTGTTAAATCGATTTAACAATAATCTATATAATTCAAGGTAGCGTAGAGAGCGGCTCATAAAACATTCTCAATATGTTATATGTCTTGAGATGTAACGGACAGCAAGGTCTTTTCTTTTTTCTTCGTTTCTTATTTTCAAAACAGGAATTCTTTAGAGTAGATAGATTAAGACTATTCTAGGACATTGACCCATAACCATGGTTCAAAAAATATGTCGACCCATAACCATGGTTCAAAAAATATGTCAACCCATACATGGGCGCCCGCAGAATTTTTCGCAGGGGGGGCAAAAATTTTACGATGGTCATGATTAAATTTTGTAGTAGCAACAGCTTGAAAATGTAATGCTGCATGGAAATTAGGAATACGGGTATTTTTCAAAGAGGCTTCTTATGCAAATTTCCCAGTTTCATTTTGTGCATAATTTTCAATATAAATAGTTTCCTTAGAAATTTGTTACAAATCAAATAGCAAATCTAAGTTAAAAAGTAGTTTCCTAAAGGTGGGCTTTATAATTCCATAGAATGAACGAATGACTAAATGAACGAAAAAGGTGTCCGTTTGCAAGGGGTAACTGCTCCTTTAGCTGCTTCTAAAGCGCCACTCGAAAGCCAATCGCAGGGCACCAGCAGTTTCACATGTTCTGCATCGAGTCAGAAGCCTATTCCCAAGAGTAGTCAGAAAGAGGTCTGAGTCTGGTAGACAGAGGACCAGAGTAGCTGTTAATGCGGGTGTCGTTTAGGAAGGTGGAGGATCTGAGGATCAGATGAGTGTGAGTATCAATTCTTTTTAACAGATCTCTTTGTCAGTTTTGGGTGTAAATCCTGAGGCGTGATAACCAGAGCCAAGTTTATCTACAGTTTGACCTCCCTGGATTCTGTACTGGCAGCTTGCTAAATGGACAAAATGGAGCCTGGCTTATAGCGGACTTGGTTTATATAGCCTAATTACAATGCTGGTGAATAAGCAGATCTCCCTGATGAAATTTCAGTGTACTTTGAGAAATTTTCAAATTTTTGTGTTAGTATTTAATTTTTTGCAGTTGTGATTAATTGCATTAGGCCTACAGCTGGATTCCACTTAAGTTGGCCATAATCGATATAGGCCTGCTGTTTGCATGGGTGCCCACAGGAAGGTTGAAAGCCAATGGTCATTGTAAAAGTTTTTAGAAAGAGCTTGAACATGCAAGGCAGAAAGTTATAAAAGCATGTTTATTTCTAAAGAGATCTCTAAATATGGATTTCTGACTTTCATTGTCTGTATCATTCGTATCATTGGTTCATTAATGCAAAGAAATTTGTTAAAAACCCAAAAGTAGTAGTTGAAAAAAAATAGGTTTCAATTTTCCAGGGGGGGCAAGTGCCCCCCCTTGCCCCTATGTGCGGGCGCCCATGAACCCATAACCATGGTTCAAAAAATATGTCGACCCATAACCATGGTTCAAAAAACATGTCAACCCATAACCATGGTTCAAAAAATATGTCGACGTATAACCATGGTTCAACTTTTACCAACACACAAATTTTTTTTCTTCCAGTGTATATAAAATGACCAAAAAAATATATTTTCTTGATCCAGCGCGCACGAAACCCAAACCATGGTTAAACTTCTACCAACCAACCCAAACCATGGTTCAAAAAAATAACCACCCAGCCCACGCCAGGAATTTCCCACAGTTTCGATGATGAGTCATAGGGCGGTCGGGAATTTCCTACCATCACATGACCACTAAGTCTTCATTATCTACCCATGAATTAAAAGACTCTGGATATCCTAGCCACTTCACGAGCGATTTCTTCCCGCGCTTCCTAATAATCTTTTCAATCCTATATATTTCCTGAGTTGTCTTCTGTAGCTCCTGTTCATAGAATGAGCCCTGTATTTCCTCACCATTAGAATCAGTAATCTTATAAGTTGGAGGATCTGTGTATTGAATCTGGGATACTGTAAAAACTTCTTCCGTCCATCTGGGTGTGTATCCCTTCTCAAAAATATTCTTCTTCTTAGTTATTCTGACCTTATCACCAATTGAACACTTTGGTATAATAGGTACCGAAATCTCTTTACCGTATAAATTCATAAATACAGTTTTTTCATTCACTTTCATACTAGCCTTGGCGGGAGTCATTTTAATCGAACCGTGCCTGGTATTGTTATAATTATTCACCATTTCATCCAAAACGTTGATATATCTTTTCGTCGAGTTAGCTGAAAAATATTTATACATCTTTTCTTTCATCGTTCGGTTCCATCTCTCAACAACGCAAGATTTTTCTTCATTCTCAGTAGAGTACAACTCAACCAAATTCTTTACATCTCTATTGTAAAATTCCTTCCCTTTATCAACCCATAATTTCACAGGCTTCCTCCCACCCTCGAGTATCTTCACGAAGCCGTCAGCTGTAGATTTCCCACTTTTATCTTTCAATGACACAATCCAACCGTATTTAGAAAAAAACATCTATAACGGTCAACAGGTATTTCACCCATCGTTATCTTTAGCAAACGACTGCATATCCACCAAATCAGCCGCCCATATCTCATCTATACCCCCGGCGTAAACCTTTCTCTTCCTAAAATGTCTAACTACCGGTCTGTGCAATTCATCGGCTAATTGATCAGTCCATTTCACTTCAGAGCTTTTTTTAAACCCAGCCCCAGGCTCGCTTTAGTAGATAATATAGGCTTAACTATAGCCCGCTCCACTCGTTCTCGCAAGCTAGGATTAGAAATATTATTCAAATTATTAATCATAGCTAAATCCGCAATATTTCTAGAAGCTGTATCGGTGTGTTGATCGTAGGCCAAATCGTGGATATATGCGGCGCTGTCTACTCTATTAATGGGTTTGCTCCAATCTTTAGGAGTCCTGTCTGGATTCAGTCTCATGTCTAACCTAGTACCCGGGCCGAGAAACTGATGACCTGGTAAATGCATCTCACCGGGAAACTTAGCCCAAGGTAACTTTATGGTACTAGTGGCCGCATTCAATGAACTAACTAAATCTCCACCTTTCATGGATCCTTTTACGAATTGAGTTTTTGTTTTACCGCATACAACGCAAACACCCCGAAGCATCGATCTCCCGTTATTCGTCACTACGTTCTGCACATCTCTCGTTTCAGTCTGTTTTTTACATTTTACGCAATACATTTCGCTTTTTTAATACATAAATAAAATGGATATCAAAGATCTGAGTTGGGGTACTCCGCTTTCGAAAAGATTTAATAATCCTCTTTTACCTAGAAGTATACGGGGGCTGATAGTAGGGAAATCAGCGTGCGGCAAAACAACACTTCTTCTTAATCTATTACTAAGGCCGGACTGGTTGGACTATAATAACCTCCAGGTATTCGGTACTTCTCTGTTTCAACCGGAATATCGCATTATTAAAAAGGCATTCGAAGAAAAATTACCGAAAGAAGAGATCGTTGGGTTATTCGGGCACCGAGACGAAATCATGAGACTAAATGTGCCACCGGCCCTCGTTATAGAAGAAATGGCTAAAAAATCAGAAGCCAAGTCTGATATCAATGCCAAGTTCTTTGAAAAAGCTGAAGACGTACCGGACCCTAGAGAATTGAGTAGTGAAAAGAAGAATCTAATGATTTTCGATGATTTACAATTGGAAAAACAGAGCACATGCGAAAAGTATTATAACAGGGGAAGGCATAGTAATGTAGACTGTTTTTACCTCGCTCAGAATTATTTCATGTTACCGCGACAAACGATCAGAGAGAATGCAAACTTTATTTGCCTGTTCAAGCAGGACCAGAAAAACCTCGACCATATTTACAACGACCATGTTAGTACGGACATGCACAAAGATGAATTTAGAAAACTATGCAAAACGGTTTGGGAACAACCGCACGGATTCCTTGTTATTGATCTAACTAGTGAAAAGAATAAAGGTAAATACCGCTGCGGATTCGATCAATTTTACGTAATTGAGAATCCGTTGTCGTAAAAATTATTGCATAATAAAAATGGAATTATCGCTTCTCAAACAGATAGCTGATAATACGGAAAAAATCGCTCGTAACACGGGACCAAAAAAGTCGTTTGACATTAGGGTGAGAGGAAAAAGCACACGAATCAGAACAAAGTTTGATTCACCTATTGAACTAGACAAAAATAAAAACTACGAAATGGCCCTCGAACGTCTCATGACGTACTATTCTTTTCCTAATATCGACGCGACAAACAACAACTTCAGATATTCACCAAATGACGACACAGACTGGATTGACATAGTAGTCCCTGAAGGATGCTATGAACTAACTAAAATCAACGAACACATACAGGGAATAATGAAGGAGAAAGGGCATTACGACACAACAAATGGAGATTACTGTATCACAATACAACCAAACGACAATACGCTGAAGTCTGTGGTAAATATAGCAGAGGGCTATCGAGTTGACTTTAGCCCCGAGAATTCGATCGGATCAGTTCTAGGTTTTGAAAGATTAGCCCATCGAGGCGGAAATAGACCTATCGAATCGGAGAAAATAGTAAATATACTAAATATTGACGCTTTACAAGTGACCAGCGACATTATCGGGTCTTCATACACCAACGGAAGGGCGGAAAACGTGATATATCCTTTTTTCCCAGAGGTAGGGCCGGGTTACAAAATTAACGAAAAGCCGCATAATTTAATATATCTTCCCCTTACGATGGATACGATTTCAACGATCACAACGGAGCTCACAGACCAAGATGGGAAACTGATAAATCTTAGAGGAGAAAAATTGTTTATTCGTTTTCACGTCAGACAAGTTTGAAAGTTTTTTTGTAAACTAAAATGAATCGTTACACGAGCGTAAAAGTTAATATTTCGGAAGCGCAAAAAGACAGCATTCAAAGATCTTTTCAAGCGGGTACCGGTGTGAGTATCAAACTATCGCGTGATGATTTAACCGGGAACCATGTTTTGTTTCTCACACAACCACAAATCAATAAAATGATAAAGGCGTATCAAAAAGGAACTGGAGTAACCATCAAAATGAGTAAAACGCAATTGGAGAACAATAGAAAAGTCGAGGGAGGATTCATAGGCGCTTTACTTTCAGGTCTAGCAACTGTGGCTAAATTCCTTCTACCTAGTTTAGCTACGGGGGCTATGGCCGGCTTAGGTTCTGCAGCTACGTCGAAGATTGTGGATAAAATCAGCGGATCAGGCGTAATGTACGTGAAGAAGGGCGATATGGCGTGTAAGATAAGATCAGCCGGGTCTGGTTTGTATATGTCCCCATGGCAAAAAGGCGCCTCGATAAAGGCATCTGGGTTGTATATAAAAACAGGGTCGGGGTATCTCGAGGGTAAAGGATATTTGCTAGGCCCTAATTCTCCGTTTGCCAACATTCCGATTCTTGGCATGATATTATAAACTATTCTATGTAAATTATCTGATCTAAAAAATATAGGCTATAGCGTAAATAAAACGAATGGAACACGAAGGCATTAAAGTAATACATTCACTCTATCCGAAGCTACCGTCAGCACCGGAAGGAGAAATACATATAGTCACAGGGTCTGCGCAAACGTATCGGCTCCAAAAGATTGGTGAAATTAAGAAGGAAATCGAGCAAGTACGAGACAAAAGAGCGGCTCTGAGTAAAAAGTACCATAGAAGTGTAAGCGTAATCGGCGCGGTAGGTGGAGTCCTCTCAGCGCTCACGATGGGACTCGGAATTTCAGGAATCGGAGTATTATCCACTATAATCGCAGCACCCATTGCTATGGCTTTGGAAGGAGCGGCATTAGGCGTGGGGTTGCTAAGTATAATCGGTATCTACATCAGTAAAAAGCTGGCGTTGAAGGCTGAGAAGCATGAAAAGATCAAAACGCTAGCCGACGCGAAACTCAACACGATCAGCGACCATATTTCAAAAGCTCTCATGGATGATAACATTTCAGACGCGGAATATTCGTTGATTCTGAGCGAGATTGAAAAATTCAACGGTATGAAAGAAGAAATTAGGAGTAATATTAAAGTTGCGATAGACGCGATGGACGAGGTGACGAAACAATCACTCATCGATCGTGGAAAAGAAGAAGTCAGGCAGCACTTGCGATCCATGTTTGAGAAAAATAACGAATCTATCAAAAAAACGATGTAACGCGAACATACGTGAAATCATGTAGACGTATGTCATTACGTCTGGAAATACGTCTAACATACGCAAACATAGGCCTACGTGAAAACATGTCGGTGTATGTCGTTACGTCGGGAAATACGTCCAACTTATGTTTTTCACATGTCAAAAAATACGTTTGAAAACATTATATTTTTAATTACAAATGCCGTTTGTAAAAATCAGTGACCCCGCGAAAAAAGAGTTTATCGTTGCGGAATTTCTGAAAACAAAGCAGAATATTCAACAAAACTTTTTATCGGAGAGATTACATGCTTCGAGGATACAAAGTATAATCACCAGCTATATCAGTAAAAAGCTTGCGATGGAGCTTGAGATGCTTGAAAAGATCAAAACGCTAGCTGACGAGGATATAGACGCGACGGACGAGGCGGCGCGGAGCGATAAAGAAGAAATTAGACTTGATATTAAAAACAAGATGGATATGATAGAAAGACAGATGCGAGGGGGCTTATTTTGTGAAAATAACGAATCTATCAAAAAAAGACTAACATACGTGAAATCATGTAGACCTATGTCACCATGTTAGAAAATACGTCAAACTTATGTTTTGAAACA